>VWZN01014089.1:501625-518818 GCA_013396955.1 Regulus satrapa | reverse complement strand
TTTTTTTTTTTTTTTGCTGGTAACTGTAGCAATGAAGACCAAAGAACACAAGAACAGCTTTGGAGCAGAGTGAAAAAGACCCAGTGTTGTATGCTCTCCTTGATTTCTACCTCAGCCTTATCCTGCACTCCCATGTGTAAGGAGAGCTGGATCATGTCACAAACTCTGAATAGGGCTGGCAGCCCAGCACACTACTCCATCCTGCCCTGGAAGTGCCTCTGAGTGACAACAGGGATCCCATGGTTCAGGACAGAACAGGTCCTGTGTGATCTATATTGAGCAGATCTTTGTTCTGGGGCTTTTCTAACACCCTGCAACATCTTTGAATTCAGGTCTTTGGTCCCTTTGGTCCATGTGAAATCTCCAGAGCTTGTTCAACTCTGAGCACATCACCTTGGTTCTACCTGAACCCAGTATTTGGGAGTTTTGGGACACAACTGGACAGCAGGAACTGCATGGAGCAGCATGGAAAAGAAACCTTTACCCATGTACTGCATCAAGCCTTGTGCAGCCAGCAAGATCCATCTGGGGAAGGGGATGTGGCATCCCCCGATATACCATGGGCAAGTGGTTCCTGCTAGGAGCAGGTTGCTGGTATTGCCAGGTTCAGGACAGCCACCCTGGTGCTCCCCAGCCCAGAAGGTGGGTGAAATCTCCTGTCTGAGCTCAGCACTGCTTTCAGCAGCTGGGAGAAGAGATGGACAACTGCCTGAGGAGCTGGCTGGACAGAACAGCCTGTGTGGGATGGAAGAGCCTTGCCTTCTAGCTTAGGAGAGCATGGGGGTATGGAGGGGAGCTTTTCTGGCAAGCAATGAACTTGTTCAAATAAAAGAAAAGCTAAAATCAGCTTGTGCTCAGCCCCCTTTAGAAACACTGCAGCAGATGTTGTCAGTGATGGTAGGTCCTTGTTGGGAATCCCATGGATAAGCACTGACAGCGGGGAAACACATGGCAGTACATGGCAGCTCAGAGAAGGCCCTTTGTTCTCTGAAATCACTGGAATATCTGTTCTGTCCATGCTGATAGAAACATGGCAGACTGAGCAGAACTGCCCTGTGCTCCTGGCTTGGCCATGCCCAGGCTCTGTGGCTTCCTCTGCATTGTAGATCCTTCTGTGTGTGGTGAAGTCAGGGATAGGCAGCTGCTCCCCTGGGGATTCTTGGTCAGGCTTTTAAACTTTGTGAGGTGAAACGGGAAGGGACTGTGTTCAGAATAGGTGCATTTTCAGTACTGGTCTAATTATTTACATCCTCAAAGATGTGAGCAGAGTCTCACCAAAAGTTCAGCTTGTTACAAGACCTTTTTTTTTTTTTTTCCCCACCACTAAAAATTAGAAATGCTGCAAATAAATAAATAAATAAATAGGCTGGGTGACACTGGACCAGGCTTGGCCTCTCTCACATTAAGTGCTTTTCTCTCATTTTTCTGCATTGTGAATTCAGCTTTTTGGCTCTGTGTCATGGAGAAATTAATGCTACCCCATCTGAAAACAGGACATTGTTACAAGATGACTGCTGGCTGCTGCCAGTCTCTGCCTGTGTTACCAGGCTGCTTTGCAGTCTCTGCTTATAATCCTTCATGGGAGCCAAGCTGCAGAGGACAGCCAGCATGTGGTTGCTGTAGTCCGTTCCTTCCCCCTGCTCAGTAATGTTCAATAGTGGTGGCATTTCTAGTCTGAGACCCTCTCGGGAATGCAAAGAAAGACAGAACTCAGCTCAGCCAGGGCCAGGCCCTCCCGGCCTTACCTCCCCTCCCGGCGGAAGGAAAAGCAGAGCCTCTCTTTTCCGGGCTTTTGATTTTAAAATGTGTATCTCACAGATACACATAGCTTTTTTTTTCACGTAGCTTTTTCTTATTGGTCTATTACTTCTGTGGGCTGGGTTCCATCTGAAACTAGCACAGAGGTATAAACCCTTCTGTAAACATCAGTGGATATTTTCTTCTGGTGTTCTCAAAGCAATCTCAGGGCCAAGTGTTTGGCCCAAGTTAGCAGCTACATCTCATGGCATGTAGGTAGGAAATAAATACTTTTTTCCTTGGATTCATGGACTTCCTTTCTTTCAGAGGAATCAAAGTGAGGCAGAAGGAGGGAATAATTGGCAGAGTCTTGAATTTAAGGGCATGATGTTGTTTTCTCCCCCTGTGAATACAGAAACCTCTTTCAGATCTGTCTATATCCAGTGAAGTCAATTGATTGTTGTCCTATGGTAAGAATGAATCTGCTAAGCAAAGCCCAAACTTATGAAAAACCCGGGATGTAATTCTCAGCAGGACTATGGAAAGCAACCCGATCATTCCTGTTACACCTAAACACAACAGATCAGCATGCTCTGAAATCGTCTTTTATGGTTTAGGGGCATCCCAGGGACACAGCAAAACATTTTTCATGGAGCTGTGAATTTGTGTATGCATGGAAATTTCCTATGGATGTGGCATCTAGAAGGAGGGAATGAATCTTGGACAGGTGCTTATGTGAAAATATACAGATCCACACATAGACTCCACAAATGCAGCAAGCTGGGTCCAGCTCTTTCTCAAAACAGACTTTTCTGCTTCTTTTATTCTTTCTTGAGGCTTTTCCAGCATCCCTCATTGGAATCAATAATCTGTTTATTTTATAATTCATCACAGCTTCAGTGCAACTTACATCCTTCCTGATGAAGTAGTAGCAGATTTTTCCCATCTAATCCCATTCCTGCTAATCCTGAGAAGTTACAATTGAGTTAAAAACTCATGTGTATAGTTAACATGTCAGGAAGAACCAAAAGAAAAGCATGTGAGGCCAAGGAGAAGTGACCAGACTGCTTAATGTGATTGGAAATCAAACTAGGAATATTCAGTGGGAAAGAATATGGAATATTCATGGAAGTGACTGTACCTGATTCACTGTACCATAGTTATTTTATCTTCTGAGTATTCTCATTCCTTAAAGTGACCATTTTATATTTCTGGGAAATTCTCAAAGCTCCCTTTATGTGGATAGTGCTGGTCACAGCAATCTATCATTCAGAGCTGTGGTGTTAGTGCAGCAGGAACTGCACCTGGAGCAGTGGAATGTCAAATAGCTGCCATTGTTCTGCAGGGAAAGAAAATATGTTTTCTCAGGCACTGAAAAAACTTCCTAAGAAATCCTATGATACTGTAAAACTTGCCAGGAGATCTCCAAATAGGTATTTGTTTATTTATATGAAACCAGTTCTCCTTTAGGCCATAAGATTTGAAATCCCTAGATCTCAAAGAAGGCAAGGGAAATATAGGGAAGTGGTTCTGCAGGAAATCCTTCTCTTCTCTGTCTTGGTTTGTAGGTTTGTATTGATAAGACCTGAATGACTCAAGTGGTTCTAAGAGGCTGGATATCAGGAAAAGGTTCTTGCCCCAGAGGGTGCTGGGGCACTGACCAGAATCCCCAGGGAATGGTCATGGCCCTAAGGCTGTCAAAGCTCCAGGAGCATTTGGACATAGGGTGGACATCCTCTCAGGCATAGGGTGAGATTTTTGGGTGTCTGTGCAGGGCCAGGTGTTGGACTCAATAATCCCTGGATCAATGTCCCTTCCAAGCTGGGAAATTCTATGATTCTATGAAACCCTATGAAATGAAGCATTTAAACCTTTTAGAGACCCCCAATGGACCTTCTGTAAACTCTTTCCATAAAAGACTGCACTAGAAACATTCCAGCCTTCCTCTCTCTCTGCACAAATTTTATTCTCATTCAAGAGCAGTGGGAACTTTCTTATCTCTTGCCTTGGCCAGGAAACACCACAGACCTGTCACTCCAAGGAAGTAATTCTTTCTTTACTCTTACCAAAAGCAAGATTGGCCTCCAAAGTCTAGAAGACACTTTTTCCTTTGGATTCCTCGCTGTCTTGGTAATCCCAGTAACTGGTTAGAAACCTTTGCAGTGGGATATCTGGGAGCAGAGTTATCACTCCAGTACAAACTGTGTTTTGAAATCTCTTGGCCCTGGTTTGCCTCTGAAGGTTATAAATACTGTTCCCAGCAAAAATGTTCTCCATGTCTGAGACCTAATGAGCCCAACAGCTGCACTGGGGCTGTCCACCAGGAAACATTAAGCCATGTGTAAAAGATTTTAACTTGCCCAAACACTCTGATATAAGAGACTGACTTGTGTGTCTAAAATGCAGGGGTTTTCCCACATTTAATTTATACCTTCTACGGAAACAGTCCTTTAATGATCCTCTTTGACACCTATAATTGTCAGGACAAGACCAGCACAGACAATCATCTCTGTGACACTGGTGCAAATTCATCTGTTTTCAATAAAATAAGCTATGTTTATGGAAGGAAGAGACCATAAAGTGTCAAAAACCTCTCCTCTGAGGAAAGTATGAATTTTTGTAAGGATCCATCTGATATGTACCAGATGCAGAGAAGTATTCACTGATATACTCTAAGGAGCTTCAAGTACAAATCACCAGTAAATCCACTTTAACTGGCCAGCTAAACCAAGTTTATGCCTGCTTTGCACTACCAGAAAAAGCAAGTCCTGGCTCCTGCTGACACTTCTGATCTAAAGTGTCCAAGAATTTATAAACAGGATCTAGGAACTATTTGAAGAATCAAATAACTTTGTCCATAAATGTGGATCAACACAAGTACCTATAATTCACTACAGAAGTGACGTAAACAAGAGACTTAAATGTGTGTCAGATCTAAGTTAGTCACAATAAGTGCACAAGCAGACACGGACTCGTATTTCACAGACTCATAGAAACCCCTGAGTTGGATGGCCCTGCATAGGACAAGTGCAAAAACACCACCATGTGCCTGAAAGTATTGGCCAAACACTACTCAGTTGTGAGAACCTGGGTGAGGGTGCAAAGACAAACACTCTGCATGGAAATCTGCTTCTCAGTCCTTCTTTTGGAGAATCACAAGGCCTATCCTGCAAGATTTTTTCCCATCAGTGCTCATCAGACCTCAAACTCCCACCAGGGTTACAAATGGTCCACTGAAACGAAAGTAAAATGCAGTTGCACCTCACTGTACACAGCAGCAAAAACTCTCATGTTATCAGACAGATCTCAAAGCCACACCTGATCCTGGTTTAGAAAAGCCCCTCTGACTCTGCCTGCACTGCTGGAATCCCTGAAAGCAACAGTAGTTGTATTAAAGGACATATTGAATTCTTAACTTCTTGATCTGGGGCTGATTATTTTTGCCTGACTCTGGATGACAAACCCAAATGACTTTTAGTTCAGGCAACATCAAGCCCATTTGTAAACAGGATCTTTCCATTCATATTACCCATAAGACTGCTTAGTCTTAAAGAGAAAAACAAACAAACTGGGTAAACAACAAGTCAAACAAACTGGGTGAACAAAGTAAATAATTTTCTCTCTTGTGTTTGGCTTAAAACTTGCCAGCTGCTTAAGGGAAAATTACTGTGACTTAGAGAAATGTGTCCCAAGACCCCTCTATTGTTTGTCTGTCTATCATTAATCACTGGGAGAGCCTTTCCCTAAGAAATGCCATTGACCAGTTTGCTTTTAGTAGCTGCAGCCTGGATGCTGATCTGGTTCCTCTGCTTGCATCTGGCATGAATCTGGTGAAGGAAATGGAGTGAATGGAATTGGAATTTACAGTTGTGTGAACAAGAGCAGAGACAAGCATCTGAAGCTTTCTTAGATCCTGAGTATTTGGAGAATATTATTTACTAAAAAACCTAAACATCCAGTAAATAACTGACATCCTGGTCTGACATCCTGGTCATAACATTCTTTCTAGCAGGGAGACTAGGCAAGGGTGGGAAAAGAACAAAAACAATGGGAGGTAAAAGAAGCAATGAGCAATGTGGATTTCATATGCTCATGGAAATGGACAGGATACATTCTCCATGCTGAGTTTTCCCTACTCCTGGCCATTGGGATTCAGTGGAATTACTCCTGATTTACATGCATTTGAGTGGAACAACTTCACTCCCCTTTTCTTCAGCAAAACAAACATTTATTACTTAGAAAGAAAAACATAGGATTCTTAAAATTTGACTCAGAGCTGAGCAGAAATTCTCAGTAATGCAAGAATTTGTGTTTCTTTATGTCACAGTGCAGCTGGTCCAAAGCTGCCCCCCAACTCAACTAGCCTAGAAGTAAAGTCCCCAGGTGAGTGATGATAGGATGTATTTGAACATATACAAAGGATACTAGCCAACGTCATTCAGCCCTAAATGTAGATATATCATTGGCTAGAGATCTGGTTGGAGAGAGATCCCCAACCAATCCCAAAGCCTGGGAAATTCAAATACCATATAAAAAGAGTTCCAAACAATAAAACACCTTTTGTCACAAAGATCTCAGAGACTAATGTTGTCTGTGTCTCTCACCAACTACCTCACTGTAATATCTTCAGTTTGTAAGCAAAGAAGGAGCCCTTGGAGGGAGTGCATGGATTAATGCCACAGGAATGGCAGAGGGACAGTTCCTGTTATGGTATAACTGAGGATTCCTTCTGCCACAGGCAGGGCAGGACCTTTATCAAAACAAGCCAAACTGCCAGAAGGAATCAAGATCCCATGCTGAGCTGGAGGTATCTGGGGGTCTGTAGTGCAGACATTTGCTAAGAATTATATCCAAAATCACCCTGAGTGCCAAGAGGGAATCAAGGTCAGATGTTCAACTGGTGTAAACTGGTGTGGCCCTCCTAGGTCCTACCTCTGATGCAGGTTTTTTACCTATCTCCAGACCTCAGGTTCCTGTAGCGCCCATGAAGAAACTCCAGATTCCCTGGTAACTGATGATTTTTGTCTTCTTTCTGAAATACACCAGCACTGTTTTGAAATGGTGACTTAGCCCCTGGAGAGTCCCAGAGCTCCATGCCTCTGGAGAACGCAGAGCAGCTTCCCTCTAGGAAGAGAGAGTAACTGCATGTGCACATCCCCATGCATGCTGCTCACTGAGCACAGTCTATTAAATTCTGCATGGACTCTGGGCCCAGCCACAACCCCAGGTATTTACAGAGTGAATGTCTTCCTGTAAAGGATGTGGGAGGATAATGCAACCACTGTAGAGTCCCGATCCTCCCTCACATCCTCTCAGCTTTCATACACACATTTTTATTATTATTTCATTTATCTGGGATTGGAATAGCAGGGACAGATCCTGGCTGCCTCTCTGTTCTGCAAGGAAAGGGCAGGAGAAAGGCTTTTACCCTCCCTCCATGCCCTGTGGAAAGCCTAAATCCTAATAGGAGAATAACAGCTTTTCCACTACAGCTAAAAGTAGCTGTGCTGTCCAGGCAGAATGTTTCAGGGGACACTCACATAGCACCAGCAATTAATGTCAAAGCCAGGAGAATTTCTGTGGGTTCTGAAGGTGATGAGTGCCAAATGACCAAGAGCTGCCCTGGCAGGAAAAGCCTTTTTACTTAATGTCCTTGAAACAGAGCCTGGCCCCACAGTTTTCCTCTCCCCCATTCAATTTTGTGAGGTTAGGCCATCTTGGGCTCAATTTCATAAAAATCTGAAAATCCCCCAAAACTTCCTTTTTTAACAAAGCACCTTGACCCTTCAGACTTGTCTCTCTCTGCCAGGCAGGTAAAACTTCCAGTCTAATACACCACAGAGAACATTGTGAAATTACTGCATGAAGAGGCATTGGAATAAAGGTGATTTGGGACTGTTTACTTGGCCAGGAAATGGAATGAGATACAGCTTTTCTTTTCCTGACTCGTGGCTCAGGGATCAGGTTGGAAAAAACCCAAGTGACTGTTACCTAAAATCTGCCTTCAAACTTGTCCTGAGCGGAGACTAAGTTGTATCCCCATTCATCTGTTTAGCCCAGAAATAAGTTTTGCACCTTTAAAACTGGATCTGAGAGTGAAGGGGGTAGAAGGGGAAGAGGCGGAATGTCTGAGGTGGTTGTTTTCAAAACATCAAGATAAGAGTGTTCAGCTCTCCTTCACACACAGCCTGTGTTGTCTGCAGCGCGGATGGCAGCAGAGAGCTCTCCTTTGCTTTCTGTTACCTTTTGACTAGCTGAAACAGAGAAGTTTTCCAAAGTGTGGGATTTTCCTTTTTTCCTAGAACTGTTCAAACCTGCTGTAGACTAAAATCCCAGAAAAACGAAGAGCTCACACCTGAGGCCCACTAGCCTGAGCCAAAACCTTTTCCAGCACCAGAGAAACTGATAAAGACTGAGTGAGCTGAGCTACAACCCACGAAGGGGACTCTCCAAATTGATAATTTCTTAGAGCAGTGAGAAGTTTTGTTCTTTAATATAGTTCAATTTTGTGCTGGGAAGTGCTTTGCCTTTTAAATAAACATTTTTCTCCACTTCACTCAGAAGAAGTCTTGGTCCTGAACCAGTTGAAAGAAAAGACTGCTTAAGTCTGCTTTCTAGAGAGATCCCATTCAGAAGTTCTCTCCCAAATTTGCCCTAAACCAAGACAAAACCCATTTCGTGCACGTCTGTCACCAGATGACATCATATTTCTGAGGGGGAAACGATTTAAAATACAAATATGCAAATTATTGGTTCAAATAACTTCCTTAAAACAGCAAAAAACCAGACTGAGGCTTTGGAAAACTGATTTGAAAATATCTATTATTTAATACTTAAGTCAAATGGCCCAAACTGTAAAAGTTTGAATAGTTTGTCAGTGGTTGCTTTACAGTGATTGGGCAATTTAAAAGACAGTGTGGCAAAAGCTGTAGTGAAAACAGAGGTTGAACTTGAAGTGTTTTAACCAGGTTTGTAATAGCAACACTGCTGTACATAAAATTGTATGAAAAACCACAGCATTTGTAATAAATTTCCACTACTACTAATAAAACTGTCACCTCTAAATGCATCAGGGGGGTTTCTACCACCACACAAGTTTCTGGGAAAATGACAATTGCATAGGAGGAGAGTCTTCTCTGGAGGAGAGTCAAACTTATCTTGTGTGAGTTAGGTCAGTCTGAAGGTAATGATGGCTCCAACCACAGATGATTTCCTTATCAATGTGTATACAATCCCATCATCCCTATAACAAGGCTCTTTATAGAGCTTGGGGCTTTTCTTTTCTTAAACATCTGTGATGCAAAACTTCAAAAATATCTATTAGTAAGGAAACAACAGAAAATACCAAAACCCAACCTCATAGATGTCTGCCTGTATGTCTGTAACCACAACAACAAAAAGAATTGAGAACAGGCAAGTGAAAGTCTCACACTCAACATTTCCCAAATAATTTTAAAGATTTGTAACTCAGTTTGTGCAGTCCTTTGGAGGAAGATGCTACTCTTTAATCAGCAGGTTTGCAGCTGATTTCAGAGGTGTCTGTGTTACATTCCAAGGTGAACTATCCCTTCAGCTGGAAGAAGTCCCTGCCACTCAAAAGGTGCCAGCCCTTTGTTTCAAGGGGGCTGGAAGCTAATCAAGGATTACTGTGCTGAGATTGATTCCTGTGTACAGGAAAACTGACAGAGATGAGGACCCCACTGACCTGCTAGTCTCTCCTGGTCTGAAATCTACCCCTCTTCTCTATCTTTGGGGCTGGGTTGGGCTGCAGGAGGACCAGATGACCTGAGGCTCCTTCCAACTTATATCATTCACTAATTCCATGTAGTGAACTGGAATCGTTCCAAAACCTGAAAGTGAAATGTGTGGGCAGGCTCCTGTTGGAATCTCCAACTTCTAATGAAAGCTACACACAAGTCCTGGGAGGCCACCCACCCCTGCAGGTCCTCCCAGGCTGCCAGAGCTCAGGGACCTGTTGCTGCCTGTTGAGGCTCCTGAGATGTACAGCTGGTGGGAATTACAGAACTATGTCAGAGCTGTTTTGTCTGAGATCTGGATTTTAGAGCTGAGATCTTAGGTGATGCTAGAGGTCCTTGGAGGGATGGGATCCAGGGAATCCCCCCTTGCACCCTTTTGGATAGAGCTGTGTAGACACAGGCACTAGAGGAGGCTCCCAGTCCTTGTAGCAGAACTGCAGCTTCTTCAGGAGGTGACAGATCCCAGTGTCCATAAAATATGATGAGAAAATGCAGCATTTGTAGGCAGAACCAGTAATGTTACTTTATAGCCTATAACTGAAGAGATGTCCCTTTGTCCCTTCTCTTTCCCAGGCAATGTTACCTCCAGCATATGCTGCTGTGCCTGTGCAGCAGGTGTTGAGGACCAAACCCCCTGAGACACAGTGGTGACAGACACCAGAGCTGTACTCCAGAGGAGTCCTGTGGTACTGGCAGCCTCCTTAAATGATCCTGTCCAAGTCCACCTTAAACACGCCCTCCCTCCCTGCAGTTTTACTTCGGGATAATTAAGCATTCAGTAAGTTAAGAAGTGGAAAAACCTGAGGAAGCATCTGTTTCACAGATGGGTGCAGCTGTTTCCTCCCAGGGCTTGTTCTCCTGCAGTTCTGTGCAAGCCCGTGCCTTGGCAAAAAGGCTCCTGGCCCTGATGGTGACTCACACTTGTATTTAAACATCCAAATTTTGCAGTTGTTAAGGGTCTCAGGGGATTACCTACTGTCATACTGCAGTCTTGTTGCACAGATGTCTTTGGAAGTGCTGAGTTTCTCACTGTTCTCCTGTTCTGAAACAAGGTTCCTATGCTGTGATAACTGGGGTTTGGTGTCTTTTCCCTGGGTACTCTGGACTGTAACTCTGGTACTGCAGACCTGAGGTTTGCATCCTGCCAAGATCAGGCTTTAGAGTGGCATTTATTTTTTCCTAGAAGAGAACATGTGCTTTTGCTGGTCAGTTCTGTCAGAGCATCATCTCTTTCTGAACTTATGATGTTAAGATTGTCTTTATATATATATTATATTTACAAGGACATCAGCAGCTACCTCACCCATCCCGAGTGTACTATCCCTTGATAAATTTCAATGTCAAAATAAATCCTCAAATACAATAGTTCATCCCAACTAAAAACTAATATAACTGTGGATTTCACAAGTTATCTCCACAACCATGGACAAAATTTGTTCCTTGTCTGACATCCCTTATGCTATGGGCACAGCAGTGTGGTCTCTGGGTTATCTAGCAAGCTAGATACAGGGAATCCCAGCTCTGCTGGAGCCAGCAGGTGTTGCCCTGCAGTCAGCATTTCATCCCAGGCCTGTGCTGGAGTGAGGAGGGGTTGTTCTCCTGCCCTTTCCATCCATAGGGAAGGGAAGCCTTTGCACCCAGGTTGGAGTTAGACCAGGTGAACCACTGAGCCTTTGCTGAGCTCTGGTGCTGCATTTCTGTGACACTTTCCTTTGACAATTTACAGCCACTAACGCAGTGCCATAGCTGATGCACTTGGACAAAAGCACCAGCTGTCTCAGAAGGCTGTTCAGGAGCCCCAGATCTTCTTCACTTATTGAAATGATTAGGCCTAGAGAGATTAGACTAAAAATGGAGATGCCTTAATTAATTTGCTATCAATTAGACAGCATGAATCTGACCCTAAATATCCTTCTAGACAACGGAATTAGTGCTGAACTTGAACTTGGGTCTGGAAGAGCCCTTCGCAGCTGTTAATTCTCTGGGAACCATGTTGAGCCCCAAAAATATCCAGGGCTGTTTATCTTTTGTCCCAAGGCACACAGAGCAGCAGAAATCCTTCCCAGCCTTGCAGCAAACACAGAGCCTTGAAAGACATTGCTGGGTTTTGTTCTGTTACAAGTAATAAACTACAGATGGAGAAACTATCAATGGCACATGAATCCTGTAGCCCTGTATCAGCACAGGAGAAGTGAATGGGCCCAGCCCAACTTAAGAATTGCACTGTATCCTCAGACTGGAACAAAAAGCAGGGGAAGGACTCCTCCATGGCCCTGGATCTGGCACTTGGGATCTGTCTGAGTGTGGGAGCAAGGATGAATCAAGCAGGCAGCAATGGTTGGGTAATGATCAAAGAAATGGTCATTTCCCTGTATTTCTGACCATTGAGCTGGATGGATCTCACCATCTCTGCTGGGCCCAGTTAGTGTTTGGTGTCATCAGGTTAAAATAGTTTGATATCACCAGATTGAAGAAGTCCCAAGTAGGAATCTGGGCCTGTCATCCACTTTAGAGATAACTTTTGTCAGGACTGATGAGCTGTGAGAACACAAAGCTGCTGCAAGGCTCCACAGGCCACCAACGTGTTCTGGGGGTGACCAAACAGCTTTGGGACAGGGCACAGTTCTGAAATCACTGTGGACACGGTAACCACAATTCTCTGTACCATGCTGCTTGTAGCAGATTTTATTTTGGCTTCTGCAGGCGAAGTGCCATGGGGAGAGATCCTATTGAGCCAAAAACTGTGTGTGCTTGCCTTAATTTTGTTCTTTGGCCTGACATGATTTTTAGCAATTATTTAAATGTCTGTTTTTCAAAAAACTATAACCCAGTGAATCTGCTGGTTGGGCATGTTGATTATAAGAACATAACAAGGTGTATTAAACACCAACTATTCTTTGCTTGGGGGATATTTTAAGCAGGGTTGACATTTTTATCCCTTCACCTGAGGGAGCTCAGGCAAAAGGAAGAGATAAAAATTGGTACTAACTTGGGTGTTTCCTGCCTTTGATCATTCTGAGTCACTCAACCATCATGTTCTTCTTTTACCTCTTGGCACATCCAATGTGGTTAGCAGCTCAGTTCTAGCATGAGGGGAGGGGTAGTTTTGGTTGTCCCAGTGCCTTATGAAAATCTTGGGCCATGGGTGGAGTGAGTTCCCAATATCAAGTGATCTCCAGTTGATGCTTCTTCATATCCTGCTCCTATAATTCAAGAGGTGGCTTGAAGGATGAATGGGACTGAATTTGGTATGTTTAACTGCCCTGGGAAGGTGGAAGCATTCAGGTGGATGATGCTGAGAAGCTTAGAAAGGATGGTTTATAATAAAATTATTCTTTACTTTTGTTGTAGGTTGAAAACTTAATCAGCCATCATAATGATGACTTAGTGCTGAATATTCCCCATGGAACTCCTGGCAAGTGAGTGATGTTGGGATTTTGGCTGAACAGTTCATCAAGATCACACAGCAGATTTATGTTAAAGCAGAATTTGGAAGACCATGGTTTGAGGTGGAGCTGCTGCTTCTTATAGAATCAGAGAATCATGGAATGTTTTGGTTTGGACGGGAACTTAAAGCTCATCCAGTCCCACTCCCTGCTATGGCAGGGACACCTTCCACTATTTCAGGTTGCTCCAAGCCCCCTCCAACCTTGTTTTGGACGCTTCCAGGGATGGGACAGCCACAACTTCTCTGGACACCCTGTGCTAGGGCCTCACCAGCCTAACTGAGAAGAAGTTCTTCCTAATATCTTAATTAAAACCTGTCCTCTTATAGCTTAAAGCCATTTCTCTTTGTCTTATTGATGGACAAAGGGGGTTGTCTTATCCTTGCAGAAGGAGAAATGGATTGAGCAACGCCTTACTCTCCAGCCGCAAATCCCAAGGGGATTTCTGAATGCTAATTAATTAAGAGTCAGGGTTTTCTGTTTCCAGTAGTGGACACACAGGGAGTATGGAGGCTGATCTGGTGTTGCACAGGAACCTGAAAAGATCTGGAGGTATTGCAGGTTGATTCACAATTTAGCTTGATTCCCAGCTAAACTGCCCTACCTTGGAGGCAGGAAGAAAGGAGGCTGAAGTTAAATTACCCACTAAACATTCCTTGTGTTTTTTTTTTCATCTTCTGTTTCCCAGCACTTGGCTCGGATGAGGATATGGTGGGGCTGTATTGCACAGTGCCTGAACTCCTGGCCTGGCTTTGTATTGGCCTTAACAAAGTACCATCCCTTGCACCACTTCTCCCTGGGAAAGCTCCCTGACCCTAAGGAACAGCTCTATCTTTTTCAAGTCACTCCATATGTACAGAGGCTCCTGTCCAGTACCCAACTGCTCCGTCCCACCCTGGCCAGCGAGGACTAAGACTGCCCTTTGCTGCACTCCTCCTCCTTCCATGGCAGTGCTCTGCTCACTCCTCGGGAATAAACAAAACGACTCTTTAACACAAAACAACTCTTTAACGTTCTAAATGTCTGCCATGTTGGCTGTGCACAAGCCTGGTGCCGTATTTCAGCAGCGAACAGAAAGGATCATGACCCAAGATAAAGTTGTGTGAGATCCTGCATCCATCCAAAAGCCCAAAGGACAGGGAAGTGCAGTCCTTTATGAAAAACGTTCATACTGGAGCTTTTCATTGCCTTGTAAAATACTCAGCTCCTCATGCAGGAGTTCTAACCATGAAACTTTCATTGCCTGGGGCTGACAGGTGATGCACAGCCAGACCTGGTACCTGACATCACGGAACTAGTCATCCCTCTCTCCTGAGCCTCAGAACACCACAAATCTTTGTTTAATTCCTCCTCAGCTCTTGCACCAGAAAATGAACGGTTGTAGTTAGGGAAAGGGGGTCTGTCTGTAGGAGAAAAGCTGTGCCAAGCTTCATGATCGGAGGTAGAAAGAGGAAAAATTAAATAATAATCCTAATTTTACTGGGGTTTGATTTACCCACCTGGAAAGTAACTAAGCTGCAGGGGCGGTAGCAGTCCCGTAACCGCCGGAGCCGCAGGAATCCACTTGTGTTCCCTGGAATGTGGGCATTTTCTGTTGCACCCTTTTGGGCTCGGTTCCAGCCTGTCACTCAGCGCGGGGCCCGCCCCTTCCATGGGCTATTTAAGGAGAAGCTGATTTACAACTTGCTCAAAAGAGACGGGAAACTCTGAAGGAGCTGGGGGGGAAGTAGTCGGCAGTCTAGATCCCTGCCCTTCCAGTTCTCGGGATGCCTGGTAACTTGGGTACAGTGACCTGGACGCTGTTCCTGCTCCTCCTCTCCCCTGGCTGGGTATGTACGGCCCTGCAGCAGCTCTGCCTGGGCACTGCAGTTTCTTGCTTCGATGCATGCGAGGGCTCTGGGCTGAGACTCTTCCCGGCTGCCGCCTGCCCGCGAGTTACCGACGGAAGCTGGGCTGGGAGCGGAGCGATGCGAACGTGCCCGGTGACCGGGTGTGACCCCAACGCTGGGGGCTGCCCCGTGTAACGTGTGTCATCCATGGGTCTCAGAACTCCTGGCACATGCGAATAGATTTTGTTTCCTCCTACTCCTGGAAGCCAGAAATTGGCTCTGGTCTATAAGCGGGAGGAGAGAGCAAAGAGAGGGGAAGTCAGTGAGTTCATGTTGTGGCGACGAGTAACAGTCTCATATCCCAAATCATTGTCATCACCATCCTTTCCCAGCTGTCACTGAATCCATCCATGAGCTCCCAAAAGCAGTCATCCCCAGGGGAAAATTAGACTGCAACCTCTTCAGAGCAGGATTTGTGCCTGTTTTTCTCTCAATACAATTTCTTGAGAGAGCAGCTGATTCTTCTTAGGACATTTGTGTGCTGTTCTCCTGCCAGCAGTATTAGGAATATTGCCGCCATCATTCGATTGCTGTATGTGCTTTTTGGCTCAGTGAAACCGACTTCACAGAGCCCCTGGCAGGGCTTGTTATGGTGAGAGAGAGAGAATCCGCTCTTGGTAGGTGAGGTCTGTTGGATTGCTCCTGGCAGTACCTAGTGTGTGCCCGAAGCAGCCCTTGGAAAGAATGCATGGTGAAGTGTGCTCCATGCAAAACCAATCTAATCCACTATTCGGCCTCTCTGAAAGAAAATTCAGTAATGGTGGGCTCAAGGAAGCTGGTTCAACACTGACTTTTTCCCAGCTATTCCTAACTTGAGAGCATCCCCTGGCCAGACTGTTTTTCAGTGCTCTGGCTGTTGGGTGTATGTGAGCCAAACCCCATTCCAGCTCATTCCCTCCTCTACCAGGCCTAGGAGAGCAGCAGGAATTATAAAGTCAGCTCAGGCTGACTTTGCTCAGCAATAAAACCAGCAAACAGGAATCCCTGGGCATTGGAGGGAGACACATCTGAGCCAACTGGTGGGAGCATCTGGAAATATTTAGAAGGATCCAGCCTAACTTGAAACATTCCTTGTGTGAGCTGCAGCATAGGTGAATACAGGGTCATCCAGCTGGTCTCTGATACAAAAGAGATCTGAATCAGATGTTTTGTTGAAAAGCAGTTGTGATACAACAAGGAAGTGAAGCTGGTGTGAACAGAAGGTAAAACCAGGTGGGCTGGTTTATATGGGTGAGTTATTAAGGAAATAACTAGTGCCAGCAATGATTAATGAGGGTAGGAAAGAAAGCCCACAGAATTGTAGAATCATGGCATGATTTGGGTTGGAAGGGATCTTGAAGACCATCCAGTTCCTTTTCCCTGTCATGGGCAGGGACCCCTTCCACTAGACCAGCTTTCTCCAAGCCCCATCCAACCTGGTCTTGGACACTTCCAGGGATGAGACAACTCAGTTTGGTTTAAAGCTGTATTCTCTTATCCCAAAAGAGCTTGTTTTGGTTTGGATTTCAGCAGGAGAGCTATTCTGGGAGTGTTTCTTTCTATGGCCTGTGGCTGACATTGGAAAATGCTTGTTACTATTATTTTTTCTTAAGTGCATGGATTACATCTTAATATAGATCCCATGTTAGGAATGCTTTGTCTCTTGTGTGATCTCATGTACCCCCTCCAGCTCATCTGGGACTGAATAACACATTCCATAGCAGCTCCAACAGCTACCTACATGGAAAAAAATAGGAAAGATTTCTGTATTTTTAGTTCTTTTATTGCATTTTAGCAGTTGGAAATTGATTCCTGGCATATGTCAGGTTGTAGCGGTTTGAGTCTGTAATTTTGGCATAACTTTTATCTTGTGCAGAGGTTGCACTTGCCAGAACTACTTTCTTATCTTTTGCTGTGAGATAGGATCAGGAGAAAAAGCAAAACAGGCTTAAAACTTTAGAAGAACAAAGAAAACTTTTATTTACAAATTAAACTGGTTTGTAGAAATTAGAATGAAATCTGTAAATCACTTCTCTTCCCCTTTAACACTCTTTTTCCTTTTCTCACCAACACAACAATGTAGAGGACAAAACTCAAAGATATCTCACTCTTAAAACAATCTTTCAATCTACTCAAGAGGAGGAGCTTCTCTAGCAAAACCATGGTGACTTCCCCAGAAAGACATGGTTTCTAGTCTTTCTTGGTGTGCAATCTTTACAAGCGCATCCGCCCGGAGGAAAAATATGCACTTGCAAAAGCCTTCCCATCTCACAGCTCTCTCGAAGCTGTGCTCTTGGGCCACATCAAATGCATGGGGTATTATATTTTAAAGATGAATGTTCAAATGCAAAGATTCAACATCAACTGCCCATTTTATCTCTCAGA
>VWZN01014089.1:490373-501058 GCA_013396955.1 Regulus satrapa | reverse complement strand
GCCATGCGGCGGGGGCCGGCCCGGCCCGGGGGCGGCGGAGCTGGGGTGTTACCTCGGTCCTCGCCGGAAGGAAAGAGAGCTTCTTTTCCGGGTTCTCGATTTTTAAAATGTGTATGCACAGAGGCGTACACTTATCTGATTGGTCAATTACTCCTATGGGCTAGGTTCTAACTGAAACCAGCACACAGGTTCTGGTGAGTGGCTCCAGGACAGTCAGCTGGGAACAGCTGGGCTGCAAGCTGGAGAGGCTTGTTTCCAAAATACTTTGTGCTAGGAGTTATCCAGGAGAATTATGCTGATTCCTATTGAATAGGGAAACTCCAGAAGGACTTAGCCCTTGGGACTGCCTGAGGAATGGCTGGAGCTGTTTCAGGAGTGATTTAGATGGATATCAGGGAAAGGTTCTTCCCCCAGAGGGTGCTGGGCACTGCCCAGGCTTCCCAGGGAATGAGCACAGCCCTGAGGCTGCCAGAGCTCCAGCAGCATTTGGACAACACTCTCAGGCACAGGATAGGATTGTTGGGGTGTCTGTGCAGGGCCAGGGGTTGGACTCTGTGATCCTTGTGGGTCCCTCCTGACTTGGGATATTCCTGACTTCGAGGGAATGTTTGTTCCAGTCCCACAAGCACAGAATTGGTTACACAGCTGTACAAAGAAGTTGGCACCTTCTGACCCCACATGAGCTACAGTGAAAACAGCTGGAAAAGTTTTCCTACTGTGATTGGTGAGACACAATATACATGGAAGCTATTTCACAAGTGAGGGTTGGATGGGATCTGACAGTGCAAACAGAGCCATAACAAGATATATTTTTTTGATCTGTTCCAGGTGTTTGTCCCCCTCCCTGGTGCCCTCAAGGCTATTACCAGCTCAGCTGCTGCTCTCCTGGAGTGACAGCAGAGCTGTGGAACCCCATTGGATGCTTCTCTCTCCACTCTGTTCATAGCAGTGCAGGATCACAGAGTGTTTTGGCGGCATCATCCATGTGCCAGGGTTGTGTCAGTCCTGAGCTGAGTGGGACTGAGGTGGGAGCTGAGCTGTGCCCAGGAGAGTGGAGTGAGGCAAGGGGGAATTTGGATGGCCAGGATCTGAAAACCAGGCTGGAGCTGGCACTGATGTTTCTGAGGAGGTTTCAGAGCATCTTTAGAGACCACACATTCTGCACTGTTCACAGTCAGGGTGTTACATCTTGCCCAAATCTGGGCACAGCCAGAGCTGAGCTGGTGTTCCTGCTCTGAACTGTTGCAGGACAGGTATGGCACACACTCAGTGACTGGGATGCCGGACACATCTGGGTTTTCCAGAGCTGGTAACCATGCTTCAGCTGTAGTCTGGTCTCTGTTTAGTGTCTAAAATGTCATGAAGCCAACAATGGGCTTCAAGGGTTGTCCAGTGAAATGCTGCCGAAGGGGGGCATCTGGGCACTCACAAGGGAGTGGAACCAGGGAAGGTTGGTTATGCTGTGTTCCTTGGAAAATGGAAAGGAGAGGGCACATGTAATAAGGAAGAAAATGTGAGATGCAGGGGACAAAATGAAACTCACGAGCTTCTGGCTTAGTTTTCAGCATCTCCATAGTCCCATTGCCTGGCTTTGGGCAAGTCCTGTTGCTGTGCTTATCTCTTTTCCAGCTTCTACAGGATCTAATGCTGGTACAGAGACTTTGATGTTTGTCCTGTGTAAAAGCTGGAATTTCTTGCTATTAATGATTACTACTTTATTGCTGGGCGGGTAAGCTGCACAGGGGACTGAGCTACCACTTGTCCTGTTTGTTTTGGCTCTGCTTCCCAGAGGCATCTTTTTTTCCTTTTTGCCCTTGAGCTCCAGATGAAATAGGGATGAGGAGAAACATGAGTCCTGTGAGTCCTTGGGAGCTGCACAGACCCCTCTGCAGCAGGGCTGTCCCCCTTCACTCTGGGATGTCTATGCTTGCAGCAGAGCCATGTTTTTCCTCTCTCTGCCTGGCTGCCTTGCAGAAGACTCATTCTCTCATTCTTATTCTGGCTTTTTGCCTTCCAGGTAGAACCACAGGCCTGCACGTTCCCATGCCAGTGTCCCTCCCAGCCTCTGCAATGTCCTGTGGGTACCAGCCATATGTGGGATGCCTGTGGCTGCTGCAAGGTGTGTGCTCGGCAGCTAGGCGAGCTCTGCTCCTTTCACAGGCCCTGTGACCATCACAAAGGACTCTACTGCGACTTCTCCAAAATCCACAGAGGCAGTGGGATCTGCTTAGGTGAGAGCTGCAGGTTCTGTCCTTGTGTGGGTTTTTCTGTGGTGCCTCTGAGAACACCCATCAGAATTTCCTTGGAGCTTCATCCAGTGTCATGCTGGGAGATCAGTGTCAGCCCTGGGAACAGCAGATCCCCTGGCACACACACAGCTGGCTTCCCACAGCTCCAGCCAGGCACAAGTGGGGTTGTGGGACTCTCCTGTGTCCTGTGACATCTTCAGGGGACATCCTCTACCCTTTGGGTAAATTTCAGCAATTATTAATGAGGGTTACTGAGCTCTTACTTTTCCTTGGAATATCCCACACCAAATCCTTCTGCCTTGTGCCAGGGATGGGTGTTCTGCACTTGACCACTCCTATGCAAGAGGCAAAGTGTATTTCTGGTCATAGCATGTGGGTGGGAAGAGCTGAACAGCTCCTTCACCACATTGTGGCTGTGTGGAACATGAGAATTCCTGAGCCAGGTAATGCAAATGCAGAAACTGCTTTCTCTTCTAAGACCTCTCTTCAGCTAGAAAAGAATAAAAAAAAAAAAAAAAAGGAGCTCTTTCTGAAGCAAGCAGAAATTAATTTAGTCTAGAGGAAAATAAACTATTTCCTCAATCTCCTCATCTTTGTTTAGAAACAAGACTTGTCTGCTCCATTTCTGACAGGAGCTGACGTTCTTTTCTCAAACTGAAGCTTTTTCAAAGTAGTCAGGAAGACTGGAGAGCTGGCAGTTTGATGTGAGTACTTAGGAAAACATTTGGCTACAGCACTGGATGTCTCTGGAAATGATCCAGTACCAACCTGAGACAGAATCAGAGTATCGTTAAATAGTTTAGCTTGGAAAGGATCTTAAAGTTCTTCTTGAGCCACCCCCTTGCCAAGGATGAGCAGGGACACCTTCCACTATCCCAGGTTGCTCCAAACCTCATCCAGCCTGGTCTTCCAGGGATGGGACAGCCAGAGCTGCTCTGGGCAACCTGTGCCAGCGCCTCAGAGGGAAGAATTTTTTATGAGTATTCTATTTATCTCTGCGCTCTGTCACTCCAGGTCCTTGTCTAAATGCGTCTAACTTGTTGGTGTTTGCTCCTTCAAGAAATTTTTACAAGTTGTTTCATTTTCATTCTCCCATTTTGGGGATTTTTGGAAGCCATGTGAGCTCCTAATACTTTCTGCAGGCATTGAGAAACCTGAAAGTTGAGGATTGAATCTTAATAAGGCAAACATGGTGATGACATCCAGGAAGTATGAGCTGCATGCTGCCTCATTCCAAACGGGAATGAGATGTCTGTTTATGGAGGAAAGATAGCAAAATCACAGGAACAATTTCCTCAGGAGTCTTGGAGTCTCCATTTCAAAGTCTCTTCATGTAGCCTTGAAATCCTTTTAATAAAGGTCCTTCGTATTTACCACGGCATCCAAGTTTGCTGCAAACATTTTGGAATGACAGTCCCAGATCCAGGTGTGGAGGAAATCAGACTTGAAGACACAACTGTCCTTCCTGATTTTAAATGAGAAATAAAGCTTTTCACAGCAAAACCCCTAGTGAACACAGCTCAGGATATAGCTCTTAAATGGGCTGAGGATTTGGGTGAAACATAACATCCTTGGGTGATGTTTTTATGATGTCCACATGGATCTGTTGGATAATGGGGGATTTTGGAGGCAGTGAAGGAAGCGGGAGAAGTGAATCAGAGGAAAGGAAAGATCAATGTTTTTACTTCAATTTATCCAAATAAACAGATGTGCTGGAAGCAGAAAGGAGCTGTGGTGCTCAGGTATCATGGGAAAAGTGTCTTGGTTGAGACCAGTCTGTGGGCTGTATTGGGAGAGATGGGAAGGGAACCATCAGTGGGAAACTTATTTTATATTTGTGTAATATTATCACATTCCACGTATTTCGGAGTAATCCCTTCCTTCCTGCAGAGACCTCAGAAAGGTAGAGATGATCCTGTAGTAACTCTAAAGTAGGGGTCCTACAGGTGGTACAGGGTGGAGGGAACTGGTAGAGCTTTATGGAGCAGCTCTTTCAGTGGTGCCGTATCCCCTGAGGAAAAGGGCAAAAGTCTCCTTGGCAGTACTTGTTGTTTAGGGGTGAGCAGTGCCAGGCAGAGCTGTGGAATAAAGAGCTGGATCACTCCATGGGCACTGTCTTTTTGGGGCCTTAATTGGATCAGGTCAGTGGGAAAGGGAGGTCATGGAGGGTAATGAAGGGCACAACAGAGCAATTGAGTTTGGAAAATACAATCAACCCCTGGAGCGGGCTGCTATTCCTTGGGAGGGGAGGGAGGAGAGCAAACAGCATGATCCACTCAGCAGCATGGGAGAGCGCTCAGGCTGAAAAACAGAGAGAGAGTGTTTAAAAATGAATGGTTGTGTAGAGGGAAGATGGATGGATGGCTTCCACTTTGATGGAATTAGAGGATTTTGAAATGTCTAAGTTGGAGCACAAGCGTATTTTTATCCCAGTGACATTGAAAAGAGTTGCTAGATGAGATGCAGGTCTGGGTAGGAACAGTCCAGAAGAATTTGTATCCCCTCAAGGCATGGGGATGGGATGGAAAGAGATTCTTATTCCTTGTTTGATTCAAACATTTTCTGTCTAAAACAGTGTCCCCTGGGTGAGCAGGACTGAGGGGAAAACTGATCAGGTTTCCTGGGAAGCCTCCACAAGCAGCCAAAAATCCTTCCTTTTGGTAACTTCCCCATAGAGGTTTGCATGGATTTTTAAATGTATTTTATTTTTTTAACGTTCAGGAGTGCAGAAAGCAGCAGCTACTGAAAACTGTCCAAAATCAGGATTTCTGTGCTGTAAACAACTCTAATATTTCAACATTTAATTTCAGGTGGAGAAAAGAAAATTATATGTATATATATATATTTTTTTAATTAATATTTTATTTTATTTTTTTAAACCTCAAAACTTTCCATTACTTATTTTCACACATTTGGCTGTGTCAAAACTTTCCTTTTCTTTCTATCAAAATATTTCTTCTTGATCTTTATAGTATCAAAATAATTACCAGAGCTAAATGCTTCCCTCTATGGATACTATCCCATGAGTATTTTGGTTGAGCATAAAGGAAATCTTTAATATCAAATGGTTCAGTTGGTTCTTCTTGAAAACAGTCTTGATCTTAATCAGGTAAGAGATTTCTGCTGGAAAACTTCCACTGGGAAGTTCTGGCTAATGCAGTTTTAAGAACTTGGGAGCGTTATCACACCTGCAGAGTAAAGGTTGTTGCTCTGTGTCACATATTGTTGAGTTTCCTTTTTCTGTTTTCAATTATTTCAAAATTATTAGGAAGGAGGGAGAGACTGGTAGGAGGTCTGGAGATGAGAGGTCCAGAGATCAGAAGAGAGAGAACTGGAAAAAATGGAGGCTGGAAGGATGAAGAGATTTATGCATCACAGGGGGGCCAAAAAGGTCATCAACCCAAAGCGTCATTTTCCTTTCTAGGTACTATTTGCATGGGGGAATGAGCCGTTCTTAGAAGACCGTTGCTTTTTGGCATCCCAGGGGATTAAGGAACAAAGCCGTGCTCACATGCCATATCAGGAATGTGTCTTGCACAGCACCACTGACCACTCCAAGTTGGTTGGGAAGAACTCTGACAGAGAAACAGGCTCTTTACAGGCACTAAAGATAAAATCATACTTAGTAGCTCATCCAAGTGGAGAAGAAAATTTTCTAGAGAATTTTGGGAGGAGGACCAGCACTTCTGAAAAAGCAGTGTCAGGAACAGCCTTGGGTCCAGGAAGGCAAGTAGGAAATATCCAGCACTGGGATGGCAGAGCAGGGGAGGATGGGCTCTGTCCCTCCTCAGGAGCTGTGTCCCCAGGGCAGGGCTTCCGCCTTCTGCTTACTCCTCCTTCTCCTCCTCTTTCTCCCCCAGCTCACAAGGGTGCAACATGTGATCTGATGGGCAAGGTCTACCTCAATGGGGAGAGTTTCCAGCCCACATGCAAGCTGCAGTGCATCTGCATGGATGGGGCCATTGGCTGCATCCCGCTCTGCTCCGACAGCCTGCGCCTGCCGTCCCCTGAGTGCCCCAACCCCCAGAGGGTGAAGTTCCACAAAAGGTGTTGTGAGGAGTGGGTGTGTGAGGAGGGCAGTGAGGAGAACCGCTTTGGAACAGCCATGGCAGGTCAGTGGGGCATGTAGGATGGGACCAGGAGCTGTTTGCTGGGGAAGAGAGGTGGGTTTGGGGCACTGACTGGTTTGGGGCTGGTGTTGGCTTTGTGCATCATCATGGTGGAGAGTGGGTACCTGAGGTAAACACCAGGTCCAGCCCAGCCAGCTGCTCTATCACTCCACTTCCCAGCTGGACAAGGGGAGAAAATAAATGGAAAGTAGCTTGTAGGTTGAGATAAAGGAGTTTACTAAAGCAAAAGTGAAAATTTGCATGTGCACAAGCAAAGAGAAAAAAAATAGATGTATTCTTTACTTCCCATCATCAAGTGGTGCCCAGCCACTGTCTGGGAAGCAGGGCTTCAGCACATTAAGCAGTTGCACCAGAAGGCAAAGATGGTAAATAGTGAATTTCCCCCCTCTCCACCTTTCTCCTCCTTTCCTTAGCTTTTATGACATACAGTCTGGAATTCCCCTTGGTGAATTTGGGTCAGCTGTCTTGCCTGTGTCCACTCCCAGGATCTTGCCCACTCCCAGCCCCTTGATTGGGAGGGAATGTTGGAGATACATCACTGATGCTGTGCCAGCCCTGTAGCCAAAAACAAAAGTGTGTTGCCAACACCTTTCCAGCTCCTACTGCAGAGCACAGCATTGGAATGGCTGCTCTGGGAACATCAACTCCAGCTCAGCCAGATCTAATACAAAGTGATCCTCAGTGGTGCTGTGGGAAGGGTTCTGTGTCCTAAAGTGTCACAGCAGACCTGGCTGAAGCTGGGCTGTGTAGGAAATGGCCCCTGCTCACCTTATCCCATTCCTGCTGAGAGGCCAAGCATATCATTGGATGGGCCAGACCTTTGCTGCTGTTCCTGAAGTGTTAAACTAGTTGGGAGCAGCCATGGAGCTGCCACTCTTTGTCCAAAGCCCTGAGCCTTGCCTTGTGTCTCTTTTTCATGGCTCAGTTTTCAGGGAGGATTCAGCTCACAAGCTGAAGCTGAGCAACCTGCAGGAGAACTGCCTGGTGCAGACCACAGAGTGGAGCGCGTGCTCTCGGAGCTGTGGAATGGGCATCTCCACCCGCGTGACCAACGACAACCCCCAATGTCGCCTGGAGAAGGAGACACGGCTCTGCATGGTCCGGCCCTGCGACTTCTCCATGGAGAAATCCAAGGTACAATGCTGGAGGAGAGGGGACACAGCACCCCAAATGCCAGAGACAGCCTTGGGAATGATCCTAGCTCATAGGGTTTGCTTTGTAGTTCCACTTCCTCTGTGCCCCACTGCCCAGCAATGGGGTCAGAGCACAGGCCTCAGTGCATCTTTCCTGTTGTGTCCATGTTAATCCATCTGCTCTCTCCCTAGGATGGGAAGAAGTGTGTGCGGACCCCAAAGCAGCGCCAGAGCCTCCACTTTGAGTTTTCGGGATGCACCAGCACTCGGTCCTACCGGCCCCGGTTCTGTGGCAGCTGCTCAGATGGGCGCTGCTGCACCCCGTTCCTGACCAGCACCATGGATGTGGAGTTCCATTGCCCTGAGGGAGATTTCTTCCAGAGGAAGATGATGTTCATCAAGATGTGCTCCTGCCACTATGACTGCCCTAAAGACAACGACATTTTCCTGGCCACATATCACCATCAGTTGATTGGAGATCACGTTAAGACTGAGCAGCAATAGTCCTGTCTTGCCAGATCTGAGGTGTGCAGGGGAGTGGGCTCTGCAGTGCTTTCATGGCTGTGTCCCAGGCCAGTGCAGCTTCTTCCCCTTCTGTGAGGGCCTGTGCCTTCCACAGCAGCACCATTCACACCAGTGCTCCCTGTGGTTTTCCCAATGAGCTTAGGCGGAAGAGCCCCAGCTGCCCCAGCCCCCTGACCCCCACCTATGGTGATGCAAAGGTCAGTGAAGGAATCACAAACAGGCTTGAGCCACAAACTTGATCCATATTCCCACTGGCCAGAAGGGAGAGTGGATCAAAATCATGTGGCTCCCACCTGTCTCCAGCCCAGAGCACAATTCCTGATTCAGACCCTGAGAGTTCTTTCAGCATGAACTGAAGGGTGGACCAGGCTACCCGACCAAGACATGTCCCCTGCAGGTGCTGCCCTGGGCAGCTTTTAAGTGCCTTGATGAGCATTTCATAGAAGCATGGAGTGGTTTGGGTTGAAAGAAACTTTAAACCTAATCTTGTTTCAACCTCCTGCCATAGACGGGGACAGCTTTCATTAGCCCCCTCCAACCTGGCCTTGGACACTTCCATGGTGGGGCAGCCACAGCTTCTCTGGGCAGCCTGTGCCAGGTCCTCACCACCCTCACAGGGAGGAATTTCTTCCTAATCTTGTCAGAAAAGGCTCTGGAGTGGGAGAGGGACTGGACCCCACAAGCTCACACATACACAGTGGGGCTGCAGCTGTTTCAGCTCTGGAGTCTTTGCTCTGGATGTTTGTAAGTAGGAGAAAGAGGAACACTGTTCAGTTCCATTCTCCTTGGAGAGTTTAAAGTACTGGCAAGATAAATTCTTGTATTTGTAAAGGGAGCAGATCCCATCTGGAGTTACTGGGGCAGTGCCATGGGGAGCTGTTGGCACTGGCATCTCCAGCGGTGGGATTCCTTCCTGGCCACAGACATGGCAGAGTCTCTCTGCTATTAAGGATCTCATTGTCAACCCATAACTCCAGGTAAGTCTACTAGCAGCCAGTGCCAGTGTTATGTCCAGCAGTAGTTTGGTAGCTCTATGGGACTACTAAGGTCTTGTTAGGTGTGGAAAAACCTTCTGATTTTTAACAAAAACATCCAGGTACAGGACCCGATCCTGTTTTTTAAGTATCCTTGCCTATCACCCTTGGAAATCATGAAGAATTTCTGTTCCAGCCAGGCAGGAGCAGCACCCTTGGGCTTCACCTCACCATATCTTCCTACCCCAGATTAGAGACTGATGCCAAAGGACAGTCCCAGCTGTTCCCTGCTGCTACCCTGAACTTTCAGACTGCTGACACACCAGCTCAGGGCCCATGTCTCATCCCAGCCTCTGTTCTTTCTCTCAGCCGGCAGGCAGCTCATGAGCCTATAATCAATTTGAACTGTAAATAATTTATCTGATGTTATTTCTGTTTTTAAGGCCTTTGAATTGTCCCAGGATCCCATTGGCACAACCCTGCTCAGGCTGTTTCTCCTCTCTCAGCTTCTTTTCTGCCATTCATAGGGCTGCTGAGCCTCAAGCCATGCTGAGGTTGCACTTTACTCAATGCTAATAAATATCTATTTATTTTTTATATCCCCAAACTCATCCCTTTGTGTGAGGCTCCTGCCTGGTTCCCACTCTGACCTTTTCCCAGTGTTGGGACCCTCTGGAGAGTTCATGGCAGGGTGCTGAAGGGGAGGGGGAGGCAGAGAGCTCTTCTTCTGTTCCCAAATAGCAGCAGGATTGATGTTAGTGTTTCACAGGCACCTCTGCAGTCCGCAAAACACAGCTTCTCCCTCCATGGCTTGGAGGGGGGACAAGCAGAGCCCCCCTCCACCTGCTGAAGGACCCACAAGTCCTTAATACCAGATTAAAAATAACCCTGGGAGCAGATGTGAGAAGTAGCTGATAACAGGGCCAGAACGCAAGGGGCTTTGCAGTGGCTTAACAGCTTGTGGATTCATCCCCCTCTCATCACATTAGCTAGGGACTCCCCCCTCTCCCACTCCGGCACTGCAGCAGGAGGGCAGGCCTAGAGGTTCTTCCTGCCCCCAAACCTTCATCCTCACCGGGGAAGGCTTAGGGCTTCCAGAGAGGGGCGGGTGAGGGGGACTCTATCACTGACCCCTATCACGCTTGAACTGACTTGTGTTGAGCGTCTGAGCTCGGAGCAGGATCTGACCCGTGGACGTCTGGGGGCTACTGGGAGAGGCAGCAGGGGGACACACAGTGGGGATCCTCCCACAGCGGTGAGCATGAGGTGGCCCCAGGAGCCTCCCCATGTGGACAGCCCGTCTGCAGGGCAGGATCCGGGGGCGTGCGGGCCCCTGACGTGCTGGGGAGACCCGGCTGCCGAGCGTGACCCTGGGTAGCACCCGCCTACTCCAGCCCAGTCCCGGCACCACAGCGCCACCATCGCCAAGCCAGCGGAGACGGCAGCGAGGCCCTTGGTGCTGGGGCCGAATTCCATCCTGCCGCCACCTCGCGGGGGCCCTACTCCCCTTTATCTCCGCAGCTGCCACCTGCGAGGCACAGATAACCCGGGCGTGGCTCCAGGGATCGTGTCGGGTTTGGGAGCACTTCAGTGACCCTTCAGTGACGCCCGTACCGCTCTGGCCGGCTCCGGGCACGCCACAGGCTCCTGCGGTGGGCTCAGGACGGGGACACC
>VWZN01014089.1:471432-489845 GCA_013396955.1 Regulus satrapa | reverse complement strand
GGACCCATGGTGACTGAGGTGTGGAGGATGGAAGTTATGAAGAAATTGGGCATGTTCAGGGGCTGGAGGAGACTAGGGGGAGCACCTGCAACGCTGTCGGGAAGCCTGTGGGGGGAATGGGGAAGTGAGGTGCTCTGGAGTGGAGGGATTCCCAGCAGGGTCAGCCTGGGTGTGGGGGGAATGGGGTACGCTAGGGCTGTCCTAGAGATTCTGAGTGGGGCTGCGGGGCAGGATGTGGGGTGGAGGGCCATCCACAGTGGCATGCTTAGGAAGTGGATGGAGCCCTGCCGCACAGGGAATGCCAACCCTGGGACTCGGATGTTTCCCCCCGTACTGTTGTTTCCACTGGTGCTGTGGAGGGGAAAAGGCGGGTGCAGCCTTGGGGACTGGGGTCCCCCTGCACCACACAGTCACCGCAGCAGCACTGGTGTCCCTTTCTGAGAGGTGGCAGCTCCTGCTTTGGCATTTGGGTCCAGCTCTGGTTCTTGGAGCGTTGGGTGTTGGTGGGGCTGTGCCCGAGTTCCAGATGCTCAGCCTGTGCTTCGGGGCGGCCACGATCTCTCCCCGAGCCCCCGTCTGCGCCCGCCGGGACGGTTCTCAAAGCCGGCGGCGGGGGCTGCTCCCGCCGTCGATCCCGGCCCCGGCGCCGTTCGGGGCCGCGCTGAAACCTCCCACCGACTTCCCCACGCCTGTGGGGGGTCGATGTCTTCACGTCCCCTCGTCGACGGGGACACTTAGCGCTGATGTTGCAACCAGAGGCGTGTGCGGCGTGCCCGGCGGTTCCTGCAATCTCTTCCTCTCCTGAATTTCGCCCTCCTGCAGTCGTGGTGAGACGAGAGGCTGGTGAACCTGCTCGTTAGTCCGTGCCGTTGGCTGTGCCGGTGGCGTCTGCCTTCCCCGCTCCCTGGCGGGGTCCGAGCGGCTGGTGGGATGGCAGGGGACAGCGGGGGACAGTGACTATCTTTAGGGCTGTGTTGCAATGGAGGGGTGTGCCTTGGCTCGGCGCTGCCGGCAGCCGCCTCCTCGCCCGAGGATTGACTTACGCCGAGGCTCCTGCATGGGGAAAACCAGCACTTGCTCTGCGGTCTGTGTGAGCAGGAGGGGCTGTGGTGGGGCTTCGGTGGGGCTGAGAGGCTGAGCCAGGGGTCGGACAGTATGGGGGCTAATGTCGGTCACATGTGCCCTGCATGAGATCAGGCCTTGTGAGGTGTGCAGAGCCGAGGTTTGGGGTGCACCTTCTGCCCCCAGCACTGTCATATGTCACACATGCTCTGCCACTGCCTGGCAGCAAGAATGGCTGAGCCGGAAACGGCCAGCATGGAAAAGGCTAGTGGTGCCGGGAATCTCTGCTGCCTCATGGGACAGAAGTTGCCCTGGAGCATGGGAGCAAGTTGGGTTCTTGCAAAGTGCACCCCAGAATGTTCCCATCCCTCTGCTCCCTTCCTGAGGCTTAGTGGAAGCACAGATGTAGCTGTAGGAGAGAGCCAGAGTCTGGTCTCTTTTGCATCCCCTTTCTGCCAGAGCAACCCAGTTAGTCCATAGGAGTAACGCACTGGATTTGGGGTGACATGGAACCGAGGTTCTGTGTTTGGCTTAATCCTTCTTCGGGGCCATTGCCCTACGCACAACCACTGTGCCCATGGTAGTGCAGCTGTACCATGCCAGTCCCTAAGAGGAGGCAGTTGAAATGGAAATTGTGGAACAATTTGCATTCCCTGAGGAGTACAGGTCCTCTCCCAGTTCCAAGGCCCGTGTAGATGTGGGTCTCCTCCAGCTTATGGTGCTGGCAGCCCCTCAGTTTCTCTAATAAAGTGGGGTACATGCTGCTTTTGCCTGTGGTGATGGTAATAGCAAGTCAGCAGCAGCAAAAGTTGATCTGTGCAAACTGCTTCCCATGGTGGTGCTCAACATTTTCTGTGGATATGGGGCTCTCTTGTCCCTTCACTTTGCTTTTCCTCATGCTTAGGAGAAACTTCAGGCCTTTCTGAGAGGGCTTGAAACATGCTGAGGAGAGAAAGTGCCTTCTCATCTGCAGCGGTGCTGCTGGGATGAGGCTCCCTCTTACTGATGCGCAGCCTGGCAGCAGCTGGAATTGCCTGCAGCTGCATGGCTCTGCACCGCGTGTCCCCCCAGGCTGGCACCGTCCTTTTGGAGCCAATGGCAGGGAGAGGATCTCTCAGAGGAAAGGCAAAAACATCAGCTGCTTTCTGAGGAGGGCGCTTTGAAGTCATGTCACTGATTTAATATATAGTAAGGTTTTTCTGAGCTCTCTCCGCAGCTATTTCCCAGAGGGCAAGGCAGGCTTCAAGTGGTCCTTGTCTCAGAGGGCAGGAATTGTCCTGTCTCTGCTCAGTAGTGTTTCACTTTTGTGTTCACATCTGCAGGAAGTGGTTTGAGGCTGTGGTGGCTGGAAGCTTAGAGTCATAATTGGCTCTTGGCCACGCTAGATGCTGTGGTTGGAGGTGTGATTTGGGAAGGGGATGGACTTGTCCATCATTAGCCCAGAGGTGTCTCTCAGTGAGCTGCCCAGGAAGAAGGGAGATGTCTTGGTTGTCCTTTTTATGAGTTTTGCTTCATGCAGTGATTTGTGTGAGCTCTTCACCAGGAGGGGCTGCAGTTGGTTGTCCCTATTTAGCCTGGGTCCAGCACCTGGGGGATGAGCAGTCTCACATAGCAGTTATCCCAATGAAGCCATGATGGTTTGGGTCCCTCATACCATGATATTGGAACTTTGTCATGCCATCTCCTTCTGAGCTAGTGGGAACAGCCAGGGTGGGCTGGCTCGGTCTCTGGGGTCTGACTGAAGCAGCCACCACGGCTGCCCACCTCTCCCCACTAGAGGCTGCTGATGACCAGAGCATTTTCTATCCCTGCTCTGAGAAAGCAGCAGGGTCTGGAATTTGCAGGGCTGAGCATCCTGGCCTGAGCTTTTCCTGCTGATTCACCCTGGAGACAGCAGTGTGCTTTCCTTGGCAATGGTCGAGTTCAGGGGGCACATCTGCTTCCCTGCCAGGCCCACAATAGATCTCCCTACTTCATTAAGTCTTAATTAGATAAATGAACCAGGACCATGTGTGCAGCCATTGCCAGGAGACATGGATCATATATGGAGCCAAGTACCAGGGATACTGGCTACCATGCTGTCTGCCTCAGGAGTTTTTCTAGCTGGGTGCTGAATGTGTGTGAGTTCAGGCTCTCATATTGTTTTCCCGGAGGATGTGTACACAGTGATAAATGCTTCAGTCCTCTGGCATGGCCCAACTGGCAGAAAAGCCAAGGGTTAGTTAAGCCATGGAAGAGATCCTTCACCTCTGGGCACAGCTGTAGTAAAGCCACCCTATAGACACAAAGGACACTTTTTGTCCAGGCCACCAAACACCTGGGAAAAACAGGACCCCAGGAAGATGATTAATCACAAAACAATAAGGTGTAAAATGAAAGGCAGTGGCTGCTGCATTGGGAGTGCTTGGAAAGGAGTTTGTGCTGTTGCACAAGCCCTGCTGTCTTTGCTGCATGCAGGTAGTGCTGGGTGGGCAGTGGTCTGCCAGCTAGCTCTGGTACAGAGCACGGCTTCCCCGACAGTGGCAGAGCAGCACTTTGCATATTCTGGGACTTGTCAAACAAGCTTAAAGGTATGGAAAATCTCCTGCTATTGTTCATGATCAAAGTTTGCTAAACTTCCTGGTTTGATCTGGGAGGCTGGATTTTGTTTTGGGACCGCTGTTGGGGAAAGTGCATTTTGCACAGAGGGAAGGAAAGGGTGTTTGTGGCGTTTAATCTATGCTCTATAGATGAAACTATTTTTGTGGTTCATAAGAGGTTCTGAGCAGCTGCTCGCAGCTTTGTAGGGCTGCAGGACTCTGTCTATCCAATTAGTATGGTTTGTCTCTAGTCCCCTCCTGATGCCCCCCGAGAAAAGCCTGGACCAGATGAGGATGGAGCGCCGTGGGCAGGGCTCACACAACCACCATCTGGGCTCCCAGCTCAGAGTCTGTGTAGGGACACAAATGCTGTGTCGGAACAGTTTTTTGCTGTCTCAACCACCTCAAGTCAGACTCTGAGGCTCTGGAAAGGCTCCAAAACTACTGCTCATTTGCAGATTTAGGAGAAGAGGCTTGATGGGAACTTGGGGTGTCTTGTGCTGTGTCAACCCTGGTGGTGACTTCCTGGTGTTTTGGGGCAGCTGAGGCTGTGGGAGCCACCCCAGGCCCGTCCTGTCCTGTATAAGTCTATGGGCTCAAGCTGGATATGGCCCCTGAGAAGTGTTTTTGGGCATGGGGCTTGCCCTTGCTCCTCCATTTGCTCACCCCAAAGCCCTTTGCCAACACAAATACAGCCCGCATGTGCTGTTCAATTAAATGAACAAATCCTGTTAACATATTCTCTGCTCGTTTGTGGATAGATGACTGAGCAACCTGACTTCTCCTTCCATTCCTGGGAAAGGCAGGTTTTGTAACAAGGAATGAGGTGAAGTTCTTGCTGGCCCACTTAATGTGAGGCAAGTATTTGGGCCCTGGAAAGCAGCAGAGGAGGAGGAACCCCAGCCTAACAGCATGAATACATCCTCTTATTTGAGGAGGCTTTGAGTGCCTTTCATGTAGGAAATTACATCTGGCCACAGTTGACCAGGGCTGGATTTAAGGAGGGGATGTAAGGCTTGGTGTGTGCTAGGGGAGCCTTCACAGTTGACTGTAGTGGCATTATAACAATCTGGTAGGTGTTGCTAACAAGGCACTGCAGGGCAGTTATGGGGAAGCTCTGAGCCTTAGGGCCCAGAAAGCTCTGTGTTGGCACTGACTTCAGCTTTGTGGGAGGGAAGGGGGTGGACTGATGCCTCGAAGCAGCACCACGGTGTTAAGGCAGCTGTGTATCACGCTGTATTTGACCTCTGTGACCTGATCCCTCTGATTGTTGTGGTGGTTTAGATGCTCACTGAGTAGTATCAGCCATCCAAGAGCTTGTATTTCTATATCTACTCTCCAAAACCCCTTGGAGATGGGGTAAGCTACTTGTGGGCACTTCAGAACTTGAGGGGAGCTCTTTTTCTGTGCTGAGGTTATGTATCAGACAGGACAGCACGAGTTGCTTCCCTGCCCCTGGGTGAACTGAGTGTGGGAGCGAGGGAGGGCAGATGTTAGCCCGGCACAGAGCCACGTTGAGCTGTAACGTGACTTTGTGCGTCTGTGTTGATGTTGTGGTGGAGGTGCCGTGTCTGACGTGGAGGTGAACCTCTCCCATATGGCCGGGATTGGCCTCGGCCAATCCGTGACTGCTCAGAGGCTCACAGGCTGGCAGTTGGGGTCAGCACTGCTTGAGAATTTCCTCGGGTGCAGAGTGGAGGCTTTTAATAGCAAACACAGTCATCTGCATCATGGCATGGCCTTGATACTTGGCCCTAAGGATCCACTGGCAGCGGGGCACTGGCTGAGCAAGATGTCCACGCCCGCTGGAATTTTTTTAAGTGTTAATGTTAAAGTTAAGTAAAATGGGTTTGAGTAAAAATTAAGTAAGACTTAAACCTACTGCTGGTGGGTTTGAGGTGCAGCTCCTCCCTGGGAGGTAGCCTGGAGAAACCCTGCCTTTCTTGGGAAGGTTATGTGGCCACATCCCAGTGTGCTGTGCTGACAGATCCCATGCCTCAGCTAGGTGCCAAGACTTCAGCCTTCTAGGAAAGGCAGCAGGAGCTTGTATGGGTTTTCTTCTGCCATCCTGTGGGTGCCTGGTGCTGTGCAAGCAGCGTCCAGAGTCACAGATGGCTCACATTGTGGATACAGTGCTATTTGCTCCATCAGAGCTACCTTTGAGTGGGAACATATAAGATATCCTATTGCAGAAGTGATCTGTGCTGCTGATCAGGGTTGTTTCTGGCGCTGCTGCTTTTTCTTCTGCTCTAGCATGAGGTGAATGTGATTTTGGCAGCTGCCTGGCTCCAGCAGTTTGCATCCTGCCTTCCCTACAAACTGTCTTCATCCTGATCAGCTTCCTGGCCTCTGTCCTGGTCAATACAAGGCTATTATTGGAGCTCAGCAAGCTGTGATGATCACATCCAAGTGCTGGACCTCAAACCACCTGGCAGCACTGGGCTGGATGAAGAAGCTCATTTGCATAGGGCGGTTAATTCTCTGTATGCTTTAATCTCTGTGACCATCTGTGTTCTTTCTCAGGCTGGGGAGATGGGAGCTCTTTGGATTTTCTGAGGAGGTGAACATAGAGGCAACTGCTTATTCTGTGTAGGCTGAAAACTGCCCTGGGTCAGAGCAGAACAGCCTTATTAGCTCTGGGAACAGTTGTTCCTGCATCTTTGGGAAAGGAGGCATTGACTTGTCAACTCTATCCTGGAGGCACAACCCAAGGGGATGCAGGGAGGAGAAAGGGCCAAAGACTAAAAATGGAAACCTCTGTGAATGCTGTCCAGCATTCAGTCCCAAACATGGAGGGTCTGTGACCAGTTTGGCTGGCATCCTAGAGGGCTGAGGTTTCAAGGAAGACTGTGTTGGTCTAAGGAGAAATAGTACACTAAAGCATCTCCTGGCCATCCCAAAAACCCTGCTCGGGTTGTGGCAGCCTCTGGGGTGTACCCCACCAGCAGCTGCTGCTGTCTCTGTCCCAGTGAACTGCTCAATTTGAGCCTCAAAAGCTGCTTTGGAGACTGGGGTGCTTGCATACAGCACCAAATCAGAGGACCAGTGCCTATAAGTGAGCTGTACTAGCATCTCCAGATCTGTGCAGGCTGCTGCTCGCAGAGAAGTTTTTGTCTGAAAGCAACACCTGAATTCTTCCTCATTTTGTTTTCTCACATTTGGAGCCTGAGGCTCTGCAGATTATTTACAGCCCCAGTTGGGATCCCACTCACCATGGGCACAGGTGACATTGGCTGTGGGTGCTTCTGGGGAATGTCTCTCCTGTGGGGCAGCACGGCCCTGCTGAGGCTGCTGCTGGCATCCAAACCCAGAGGGAGTGATTCCTGTCCTGTAATTAAGCTCTTCTGCTCCTGTTCACCATGCTAATGAGCTGTCTCATGGATGTACTCTTCACAGCTACTCTGGATCCTCTGTGTGGCTCTGAAGCTGGAGGTGGCTTTCCAAGAGAGGACATTGCCCTGAGTCTGGTTTGCTGTATAAATTGGCACAAGTTTGCCAATTTATACAGCAAAGGGCAAAATCTCCATCCCTGTCACAGGGGGGAAGGGGTGAGGTATGTGGGCTGGGGACCTTTGACTGTGAAAGCTTTTCCCTGAGTACACCCTGCTTGCTGTGAATTTTTCTGCAAAGGTACAGCCTCTCCTCCTTGGTGAGGAGAGCCCTTCCAGCAGGGCTGTACAAAATGGAGGTGTTTTCCCAGCCTTCAGCTGAGGGACTGGGGCTGCCTCTTGAAAGGAGAGCTGCTCTCTACTTGCATCCAGGCTGGATAATAACACTTAAAAAGCAAATGGTGCTCCAGGTCCTCTTTTGGTTCAGTAGTTTGGGTTTTCATGATGGAGATTTTGGCACCAGGACTGTCAGCATCATGGTGCATCCCAAAGGAGGGTATGGGCTTGTGCCTATCTTTCCACCTGATCTAGTAGGAGGTCTCCCTGCCTGTTGCAATAGGTTGGAATGAGATGAGCTTTAAGGTCCCTTCCAAACCATTCAAATAAACCATTCCATGATTCTGTGATTCTCTGGCATGGCTGGGTGACTGTTGAGTCCGGCATCACGCCAGACTTGTGCCACGAGTGCTCGACTGTGTGCTCATGTGAGGCAGGCCCTTGTACTCTCGGTGGGGCTGTTGTACGGGCTGAGGATCTGGCTGAATTTCGAGCCCTGGTATGTGCCCATCGGAGCACACAGCCAGCCTTGCCGTGGTTGGGAGCACCGTTGCTCTCTTAAATCTTTTAATTTAGTAATGATCCTTTTGTTGAGGGGATTAGGGTTTAGAGGCCTCTGGCCGAGTGTTAATTAAATTAAGGCTCTTGCTCTTTTGTGGAATTTTTGAAGCCCACTAGAGGGCTCAGTTGGAGCCCTGTGAATCCGGGACCGGCGGCGCTGGGCTGTGTCCAGCCCTCCAGAAGTTTGCACGAGAAGTTATGTAAGTCCGGAGGAGCTGGACGGGCGCAGAAGTGCACGGGGCCAGCTCGCAGCCTCCACGGAGCCCACTGCTCCTGCAGCTCGGCAGGGCCGGGCCGTGCCCCGGGGCCGGCGCGGGAGGCGGCGCTCACGGGAGGCTGGCGGGCATGGGGAGCCTGCGTCACTGCTCGCTGTATTATCGCCGTTAGGTAATGCCGAGCTGATGTTTTTGGTGTGTGGTTTTTTTTCCCCTTCCCCGCTTGGTGTTTACATTTCTAAGAAGTGGCTGACCGTGAACATCCGGTTCCACCTTCACTTCTGGAAGAGTCAGATACTGAAATTTGCTCTGTTGCCTTGCTCATGTGGGTACAAGTGTGAGCATTTGGCTTTGTGGCTCAACAGTTTTTTTGTGGGTGCATGGGTTTTTCGTGTTTAGGTGGAACTGCTTTTTAACCAGTGTCTCTTTTTTTTCTTCTGTCCATTGCCCCACGATGGATTTTGGTGCCTTGCCTGTGTGGTTTACCTGGTTCTCTCATCTCTTGGTAAGTACCTGCTTTGTTAGATCAGGGGGTGGAAATGGTTGAAACAAGTTGCTTTGACTTACTAAATATTGAAATAATTTGACTATTTAAATAATGAACTGACCTGTTTACTCTGTCAAATTCTGAAGCATTGGTTGTTGTCAAACAGTATGATCTATTATCCGTGTGTGTGAAGATTTTGGAAACGGAAAAGTACTTAGTTGGCCTGGAAATTGCTGTATTTTATAATATGAAGAAGCCCCCAGTAGTAGTTTTTCCTACCAGCCTAGGCTGTGGGGCACTGACCTGGGGATAAAAACAAACTAAATGCCAGCAAGTGGGCAAATTGAAGGGAAAATATTTTTATGAGTAGAAAGCAATGCTTCCTGTTCTTCCCAGAATGTCTCCTGGGCAAGTCAGCACTGTGGTTGTGAAAGAGGCTCTCTGATGGCACTGGACCACCTTGCCTTTTGGAAACTGTGGGTGTTTGGGGCTTTGCAGGGCACAGAGAGGAGCCTGAGACTGTTCTGGCAGGAGATGAGGGGAAATGCATGTTGAGCTTGTAGAAGAACATCAGGCACTGATGTTTTCAGTTTGTGTTCATGGAGAGCCTGCTTTGCTTGTAGGAAAATTTGCCCTGGTAGGGTGGATTCTGATGGTTTCCCTGCAGAGTTTTGGTGCTTACCGTGAACTTGGCTGTGAGGTCGTGTCTGTATATTAAAGCCTCTGAGGACAGGGTGTGTGTGCTCAGGGTGGAGAGAAGGAAGGGATCTATTTGCTTGGTGAAGTTGGTTTTTTTTTGGATGCAGTGGTACCTTTACATCGAGGTTGTGTTCTCTGGAAACTTCAGTAAGCTTAAATTTAGCTTTTTTTGCTTTTTTAAAAAATTCAAACTATCCTCCTGCTAAGCTTTCACCTCTCCTTCTCTATCACCCCTCTTCCCCTAGTAACACCCTCTCCTCTCCCGGTAAGGGAACGGCTCAGCACATGTAGAGCAGCTCTGCTCCATGCCTGACTATTTCATGTGCTGCCAGTCATTGATGAAAGACTTGAAGGGAAAGCAGAGGGAGATGCTGGGAACAGATTGCTTTATTCTTAAACTCGACATCATTATAAAATGCCTCATGGTGAGGCAGGAGAGATGAATCAAATCCAAGCACAAACCTGTTGTTCTTACTCAGAAATGAGCACTATATTTGGAAGATGAGCAGCTGCCTCTTGATCTGAATGAGCTTTGCTACCAAATCTCCAAAAGCAGGATCATTAATTAACTAGAAAACCTGCCTTAGTCAGAGGTGCTGCGCTCCAATCCCACCAAACACCCAGCAGCCATTTGAATACAGAATAAAACTCCTCCACATAGAAGGTACAGCTGGAAGGTGCTGTGAGCTCAGATGTGGAGCAAGATACAAACGCTCACTTGCATGGTGGTTGGAATGGGCGAGAGGCAAAGCTGTACTAGCACAGCAGCTGCAGCTGTGCCAGGGTAGCCTGGAGGAGGTCACTGGCCAGACAGTCTTCCTGCTCAGTGCTTGAGCAGACCCTCAGGACAGTCACCCATCTGGCTATCTCTGTATGACAGGTCTCTGGTCAAGGGTGAATTTTTCCCTTGGGAAACACTGAACACCTGGATAATCCCTGCTCTCCCCAGAGCAGTCTCCATGTTACTTTTGCCTGTTTTCTTGCGTGTATCATACAGAGGGTAGAGAACTGCATTTTGGTGGTCTTGCTTGTTACAGGCTTTGGAGGTTTTGATCCTGCTATGAGATGAAATTTGCTGCTTGCTGAATAATTGGTGTCAATCTCTGTCAGCAAACAAGGAAGCCATGTGGTACCTTGTTAGGGATAGCAAAGATAAAAAGGTGTGGTACTGACTCAGGGACAGCCCTGACCCTAATTCAGCAGAGAAAACAGCAGGCTCAGAATGCCTCTCCATCTTTGGGCCTGATTTATCTCATAGGTAAACATAAAATGCATAGGAGTTTTAGGAATATAATATTCTCTCCTTATGTGGTAAGTGTTGGACATCAGTCCTGAAAGTAACACACCAGCAGCTTTCATGGAGAGAAGCTAGTAGTAGCTGTGGGGCAGAAGCTGTAAAGGAAAATGCTAAAAATTTAAGAGGAGCCTCTGTTGGGAGTTTTGTTCTCAGCCTTCAAGCTGAGATTCACATAAGTTGCTATTATTTAAAGCCTGTCAAGAAATCCAAGATTAGGTCATTGCTGGAAAATTGTTCAGAGCTGTGTCTGTGGTGATAAGTGCAGAGTGTCTGTTCATGGGTTGCGTTTGGGCTCTGTCTTTCATACGATGGCACTGGTGATGCTGGAATCCACGGGCTGTTATCTTTATCTATACATATTGTTTCTATTCCAGAATTCATGGTGACCTGGAGAAGAGCATTGCTTTGCAGAGTCCTTGAACAGCTTGTTATGTTGTGAAATTGGGTATTTCCTTGGTTGTTGTTTATGCTTAACTCAAAGAGGAAGAACAAATTAGGTTTCCAGCACCTTTCACTGAGATTTTCTTCTTTATCTCTCCTGTTGGTTGACAGTGCCTGAGCATTAGCCCAGGTGGGCAAGAAGGCAGATGACATATGGTCTGTACCAGCAGTAGTGTGGCCAGCAGGACCAGGGCAGTCTCTCTGTACTGGTCACTGATGAGGCCAAACCTTGAATCCTGGGGTCAGTTTTGGACCCCTCACAACAAGAAAGACATTGAGGGGCTGGAGCATGTCCAGGGAAAGGAACAGAGCTGGAGAAGGGGCTGTAGCAGCAGGAACAAGTGGGGAAGCTGGGGCAGCTCACCCTGGAGAAAAGGAGGCTCAGGGGGAACCTTCTGCCTCACAACTCCTTGACAGGAGGGAGCAGCCAGGGAGGGATCAGTCAAGAAAAAAGAGACAGGACAAGAGGAAATGGCCTCAAGCTGTGCCAGGGGAGGTTTAAGTTGGATATTAGGAAAAAACTTATTATTGGAAAAGGTCATCAAGCACTGACACAGGCTGCCCAGGGCAATAATGGAGTCCCCATTTAAAATCTGTGTCAATGTGGCACTTAGGGACATGGGTTAGTGGTGGGCTTGACAGTGGTGGGTTAATGGTTAGACTCTTTGATCTTGAAGGGCTTCTAAATGATTCCATGATTCTATGGAAATGTGGCAGCTCGGTATCTCTCTCGCTTGTCCCACCCATCAGAGAAGACCACGGTCTCCAATGTGGTGTCAAGTTCTAGGCCGGCTTAGCTCAGTGTTTTCACTTTGCTGCTTTGTAAAGCAGTGAAAGCAGTTGTCATTGTGGCGTTCAGAATAGCAATGCTGCCCTCTGAATTACCATCTAATTAAATGAAAGCAAAAACTCCAAAGAAAGTGAGCTTTCTGTTGCATAAGAAAAGCTGTTTTAGTTGACCTAAAAACCGACATTGAAAACTAGCCTAAACAGAGATACTTTCCCTCCCAGCTCAGTGGGCTGTGCAGAGCAGTTGCTACTGTTCTTGGAGAGCCATTCATGCCGTGGCAGCTGTGAGCCTGCTTCAAAACAGTTATGCCTTTGAGACTTACTTCCCTATTGCTTGATGGTTGGAGAAACCCTGCTGTGGAGACAAATAATTAGAAATAAAAGATGGCAACTTAATGATTATTAGCTTTTCTCACACAGCCTGCAGTGAGTGCAGGGTGAGATTAGCATCTCCTGCTCCAGAGATTTACTGTGTGCACGATTACTGTGCAGCTTCAGTGGACCTGCAGAATGCCCTGAACTAACAGAGTTGTTATTTATTTTAGTATCAAACCTTTTCAGACTTTTGGCAATTAACTGTGACAATGGCAGTATGCTTCCTGCCCTCAGGTCGCTGTTTCTCCATCCATGCCCACAGCTTTCCTTGGCAACCTTATCCCCCTTGCCCTCCTCAATTTCTTGAATTCTGTCTATAAATATGAACCACTTTTGGTTCTCTTAATAAAATAAGCATGGAAAGTTACTGCCTTAGAGAAGTCTCAAAATGCCTTATTTTGAGCTCCAGAAAATCTGGCAGCACTGGGATGCTATCCTCTGGGATTCTGTCTTATTGATATTAATCTTTTTGAAGCTGGTATCCATGACTGCCAGTTTCAGAGGTTAATATACTGCATTTCAAGCAAGTTGAGGTCTTTTTAATATGTGATATGGAAATGTGCACCAATTAATCATTGTGCACCTGCAGAAATGCCTCTGGGCAGACTTCGGCTGTGCTCTCTTAGGTTCTGGGACCATCCATTGGCAAGACTCAGAGTGACAAGTCTGATTCAGTTTAGTAGCTCAGGACAAACCCTGCGAGGTTCAAGGATGTGTCAGGCAAGGGATGCAGTGCTGAACAAGGTGGTGCAGAGCTTTGGCTTTTATTTGGGAAAAAAAATAATGGTTAGAAGTTTTATTTGTTATCCACAGGTAAAGTTTAAAGAAATGTTAGGTTTTTCCAGGTGTCCCTCACTAATGCACAGGTCTAGCCCTCAATCACCAGTTGCTGTCTGTTGACTAGCGCTGGGTTCATTGTGCGAATTTGCTGCCTGGCCTTTGGATTACATGGGAATGTTAGTGCAGACCCAAACACTCTCTGCCAAGTATCTGCCTCAAACTTACTACTAGGTACACGCTAGTCCTAAATAAACCCCAATCTTGAAACTGTCCTCCCTAAAACGAAAGAGCTTTAAGCATTTTGAAGCAAAGGGGTGCTCTTTGCCCAACAAGACCATAACAGTATGGAGTCAAATCTCCTTCACTGAACTGGTGCCTTTCTGGGGAGAAGCTGCAGTGGAAGACACACCTACCTGGTGGTTTTTTTAAAGAAGCCAGAGCCTCTCTTGGCTACAGTTTGACTCCTCATCCGTGCAAGGAGTAAATCAACCCCTGACATCTTTTGTTTGTAGTGCAGCTTGGCTGCCTCCCGGTTGGAACTCTGGTCTCTAGGTGGCACTGACTGTTATTTTTGGGTGCATTTCAAGAAAGGCTGCATAGCTGAGCTTGTCCCCTGCTGAAGGGACAGCTGCCTCTCTGGCCCAGCTGGCTGGTCCTGCTTGGCTTAGGAGGCTGACACAAGGGCTTGAACTTTTTCCTGCTACCCAAACAGAGGAGTTGCCAACAGCATTTCTGGGGGTAGGAAGTCAAGTGTTGTCTGTGAGCATACTCCTCTCCTTTTAGATTTGTACTGAGCCTGCTGGGAAATGAAATCCTGGTAAATTCTTGGAAAGGAGGGTGAGTTCTCGAGGTGATGGAAATGAGTGAGCTGTGGGACCTCCTGTGATGGTTCTTTCCATGATTGTCTGTTTCTTGGGTTATTTCTGGAGCTCAGGCTCATGCTACACTGACTCTGCCTTTTCCTGAGCATGTACTGCTTGTATTCACAGCATCATCTGTAATCTATTCACCAGGATTTGTTAAGCCCTTTCTAGGTCCTTTTAGTGCAGCCACTTGTGTGTTTAATACTTCCTACTCATACTTGAGAGGAAAAGTATTTCTCTGTCACGGAAGTGTTCACCGTATGAACACTTGATCCTGCAGCCTGCAGCTGACCTGCTCTAATCTTTAATGGTGCATCTTGGCAGAAATGTGATTTTTGTGCTGACTCTAAGCCCTAAGTCTAAACAAAGCTGACTCTCCAGGATCTGTTCTTCCCTGCACTAGCACACAGCCTGGAGAGATCTGAAGCACCTCTTCTGTTTTATTCCTCTTTCTCCTTGGAGCTTGTCTTCTGTGCTACAAGACACTGACTCAAACGAACATCATCTTCATGCAAATCAATGGAACACACGAAGGGAGCTTTTTGTATCCATTAACCAGATTGCAGGTGGGATGGGAATTCCTTGGTGTACAGACTTAGTTCCCAGCCACCCCCTCTGCTTTCCCCATCTGCCCAAAAGGGATACATATGAGCCAGCCCAATACCAAAAAGATCTAATGGCTAAAAAATGGGCTTCTTCTGCCCACGGGAAAGAACACATGGTATTAGTTTAGCAACAGCAGCCTTTAAAGGCTACAAATTACAGCCAACAAAAGAAAACTCTGCAGAAGGAATCCACAAAGAAAAGGATGGGAGAAACAGTTTGGATTTAGGAAAATTGGAGGTGAACTGCCCTGATGCCAATTGTGATTCCAATACCTACGTCACTCAGTCTCTTCAGCTATGGAGGGTGCTCCTTGGCTCTTTAATAATTATCAATGACTCAGTGCTTGGTTTTGGAGAGTGTTCTGATGGGCTGGACTAGATTTAATCTTTGGTAAATACTTGATACAGAGGCATGTGAGTGTAGATGTTCCAGATTGCCTTCACTGTGTACTCCATGAGTTGAAGCAAAGCAGTGTAGTGAAAGACCAGACCTTAGTGAAAGTTCCTTGAGTTTGCAGTTCAGCCTGTCAGAGGCTTTTTCAGCAGTGAATTCTGTGCTGGAGGGAGGGGTGAGCAGGGGAGAAATGCAGTGTTAGTTGAAGCTTGAAGCATCCTTTCCTTCCAGGTGAATAATTTAACTGTGAGATCTTAATTCTAGATCATCATTTTATAGGAACACAAAGCTTGAGAAGTCAAAGGGAGGTTTACTTTACTACTCATTCTTGTCTTCTGCTCACGGCCAAATCGGCACTGCTGATGGTGACAGCAAAGCTGGAAGAGGAGCCAAGGGCAGAGGGCCAGGAGCTGGCAGAAGTGACCCACCTGCTCTCCTCCCACCTTGTTTGCTCTTGTGAAATGGCTGCTGCTGCAATGGAGACTGTCACTTGCTTACAAAGTGTGTGAGCGTGGCACAGAAACAGAGTGTGCCTGTTGTGTGTTCACATATGTGTGTGTAATACAGCTCATTTAGAGCAGGATGGATAAAGGATTCATCTGACCAGCTTAATTTTTGTTTTCCTAGAACTTGGTGTAATCCCGAGTATTTTGCTTCACTTTAAATCCTGCTTGCTTTGGGGGAGGGAGGGTGGCACCAGTGTGATGCACAATTGCTTTATTTAGACTGGGAATTCCTGCCCGGTGAAGCTCCTCAGAGCAAAAAGGAGAGCTCCGTGGCTTTTATTGTGCCAGTAATGCTCTGGGCAGCGTTCCCCAGCACTGGTGTAAACTGGGAGCCCTGTTTTACAACAAATCCTACCAGGAGATTATCTTGTGGGGCCTACAGAGTGCTGGATCACCTTACAAAGATACTTTCTATGAAGAACGTAACTTGAGCTGGATTTAATCTGCTATCTGGATGCTCCTAGGATACTGCAGTGTGTCTGCTGAGCTGCTTGCAAGTGCCTGCACATTACCCAGGCAGAGGGCAGGGTTTGGCATTGTCCTCCATGACTCAGTTGGTTTGCACTGACTGAATCCATCAGTATCTAAGCACTCCCAGTGGCATTTCACCTTGCAAGGAACAACCTCTGTCTGCATTAGAGACCCCAAATGCATGCCTAAAATGAATATAATTCTTGTCCTTTTTCCTATATCCAGCAGGCAAATACCAAGAAATCCTGACTTATTAAAATAATTCTCAGTCTCTAAATTACTCCCATAAAGTGACTTAAACAAGCTGAACTGGGAGAATTCTTTAAATAGATGCAATCCAGGCTTGGCACGAGGCAAACTGTTCTTACAGTGAAGAATTTAAGAAATTTCCATAACTTCCTATGGGATTTCACAGGTCAGTTCAGGCTGTGTAGGAAGGAATAAAGTTATAAGCCAAGCCAGTGACTTCTAGCAGAAGTGTGGTTGTGATGGGTGTATTTCCACTGCATAAGAGTGGTGGTTTTGGATTTCTTTTTTCCTTTTTATCCCACGTGCTTTCTGCTCCCTATTAAAAATTGCTTTGGTGTAGGCTCAGATCCCCTTGCCCCTGAAGAACGTTTTTCAGGCTTTTGTTGCATAGACCAAGTGCCACATATGATACTCTTTTTGTATCTAGTAACTCAACGTTTTAGTTTCTCTTCCTTTAGCTTTGAAGGCAGTCAAGCTCTCAGCCATTTGTTTGGGGTCTGAAGAGGTGACAGCATCCTTTGCCCTCGTGCACAGCGTGTCGGCAGCTTGTACTAGTGCTCCTGTGGATAAATGTTTCACCTGGGAATACCAAATGCAGGACCTGCTGCTCTCTGTTGTCAGCTGTTGGCAGATGGAGTTGGGGATCATCTGGTGATCTGAGCGCAGTGGATGATGTGCTGTGTGGTGTTAAATCACTGCTTTGATGTGAAGTTTTTGTTGCCCTGGTCTCTCCTCCACCTAATCTGCTGTGTGTGGTGTACAATGAAACAGTGTGGATTTGTTTGCTTGTTTTTCTTAGTTGCAAGAAGCTGTTGCCAACCAAAAACTGTTGTTTCTGTGCTCCATGGTTTTCTCCTCAAAGCCTGTTGGACTGGTATTTCTCTTCTAGCAGTGTTTTATGCCCACCCATGGGTGAGCAGTAGCAAAGGCAGCAGTTGTGGTGGCTCAGCACTGAACATCTGATGCTCCTCCATTCACTGCCTGGGCTATTAAAATGTGTTCATTTATTGCATTGGGAACTGAAGTCAGAGCTTGAGGACATATTTTAAAGGAACTACCTGTCTCTAATGTAGGAGCAGCAACTTAGACTGGGAAAGATCTGGTGTCTCTGTCTTTATTTAATCAGATGTGCTCATGTAAGTCCAAGGAAACCACCAAGTAGTCCAGATTTAAGGCAAAAATATGTCTTCCATCTCATTAAGGAGCTTTTCACAAGTGGTCTCTACACTGACACAAAGGGGAGCTGCCCTGTTCTTCTTGGCAGAGCTGAATGTAATAGATGCATAAAGGAGAAGGGATAAAGAGCTGTGAAAAACATGTTAATTTTTCTAAAAATCTGTGTATTTTAGCTCCCGTATAGCACAGATGCCGTCAGTGTGTGAGTGACCCTTGCTAAGTCGGTACCAGTGTGTTGCCTACAACATGGGCCAAACACTTGGCCCTGAGATTGTTTTGAGAATGCTGGGAGAATTCTTCATAACATCCTGATGTTTACAGAGGTTAGCTAATCTATGGTTAGTACAGGATTCTGCCTTATCAGTGTACTCTGGATGTTTTGGAGAGATGGAAATTGCTTGTCTGGCTTGCTTGTATGTATGCTGCTTGCTGCTTTTCTGCTCTTGCATATAGATCTTAATAAATCATCATATTTAGAGTTCTGAACATGGAGTCCATGTAGCCCTATTGCCCCAATCAGGGGCCAAATTCTCCTACACCAGTGAGGGCTCAGCATGATGATGGAACCATCCCAGGCAGGGTGTGCATCAGCCTTGGGTATTATCTGCTGATGAAGAGGGAGGGCGGTTGCTCTTAATCCGAGCAGAATAATGTGCCGGAGACCTTAATTCTTTTTGGGAGACAAACGGAGATGCCTCGGTGCCAGGAGTATTTTGGAACTGTGCAAATATATGAGGGGGATTTGATTCCTGAGCTGGGCAGGCGGGCAGCAGCCCTGCTGGAGCCTTTACAAATGCTCAAGAGGCACTGGGCAGCATGTACTCTGATGTACGTAGCAGGAAGAGCTGGACAGCTCTGCTTGACAAAAATAACTGATTCTAATTTGGCTGTAAGCAAGGAAAATCCAGTCTATGCTGGAAGTGCGGGACTCCAGAGCAGGGGTAGGGCGAGATCCTTGCTGGGGCTGTGCTGGGCTCCTAGCGGGGCTTCTTGTTGGCGAAGCGCTGGACACCTCCAATTGTGGCTATTTTGGCTTACCATAGACTGAGGCAGTGCCTGTCCCATTACGAATGGCTTTATGCTTNTTCTGCTTCCTCACTCCGGGTTTCCCGTCAGAGCGGGGCCACGAATTTCTCTGGGAGGCAGCGAACGCTATTTAAAATCTAGGTCACAGAGAGAGGGGGAGCGGCGCTGCCGCC
>VWZN01014089.1:449190-470774 GCA_013396955.1 Regulus satrapa | reverse complement strand
CGGGGGCGGCCGGGTAAGTGCGCGCGGGAGCGTGTGCGTGGCGCGGGGGAGCGCGCGCGGCCTTTGCGCGGCGCGTCCGTGTGTCCGTGCGTCCGTGCGTCCGTGCGTCCGTGTCCGCACACGGCGGGTCGGTGTGTGCCCGCGGTCTCTTTGCGGGTGGGCACGTGCATGTGCGCGTGTGTGGTTGTGCGCTGTGAGCGCGTGTGCTCATCTGCGCAAGGTGCAGCTGCACAGCGAGTGTGTGCGGTCAGTGTGCCCGTGTGTGTAAAAGGTGCGTGTGCGTGGGGTGTTGCAGCGTGCACGCGTGGTCTGCACAAGCACCCTGTATGTGTAGTTTGTGTCGGGGGTGTGTGGTGTGACGCTGTGAGCGCTGCATATATACGCAGTGCGTGTGCAAGCTGTGCGTGTGCGTGCACCGTGTTGTCTGTGCACACCAAGTGAATGTGGGTGGTGTTTTTGTGTGCACCGTGTGTGTATGAACTGTGCGTGTATGTGCAGCGTGTCTGTGTTTTCAGTGTGTGTGTGCCCAGTATATCTGAGTGTGCACAGTGTGTGTTTGCACTGACCGAATCCAGTGCATCTGTGTGTGCACAGTTGTGTGTGTGCGCGGCTCGAGTGCGAGCGATCCGTGGGGCTGTGTGTGACATGGAGTACTGGAAGTCAAAAGGCTGAGGCTCAGCCGAGGCAGATTTTGCAGGAGGCAGGAAATGGGGATAGCAGGATAGGGACACCCAGCTCAGGGGAGCTGGCACCCAGTGTCCCTCTCTGCTAGGGCGGGGTTGCCCGGGCTGCCGTGGCCGAGCTAGGATCCCGAGCTCTGCCCGGAGTCCATTGTGCAGGAGGAGGAGGAAGGAGATATGGCGGGGAAGTGCTTCGGGCTCCACAGACCGATGCCTGCTCACCCACCCCTGGGACAAATGTGGATGCTGTGGTCTGAGATCAGTCAGGCAAGGGCTCTTTCCTGGCTGTGCATCCTGCTTTCCCCTGAACTCTAGCTCAAGAAAACACCTTGGCCCACTGGGAAGTGATGCTCTTACTGGATTTTCCACCAAGGCGTATTTTTATTTCCTATCTCCAATGAGGCACCGTTTGTAATGAAAATGACTCCAGAACGTCTGAAATTAGTTAAAATCCACCTCGACCACCTCTGAGTACTGCAGCTGCAAGTGTCTCAAGTCCTTGCTTCCCTGTTTTTTGGGGAAAAGGAACTTGTTCACCCTTTGTACACTGGTTTGGGGAAGCTGGTTTTAGGCAGGGTCTGGCAGCTCTTCCCTCTGTGGCTGTGTAAATGGTAATTCAAGAATTGCATGTTTGGTGATGAAAAGAAAATTTCTTAGAGATTGTCTAAATTCTGGGGTAGGTGCTATGCTGGTTCAGTTATAATTCTGTGTGTTAATTAATTTAAGATACTAGAGAAGTAAAGCAAAATAGGTCCCTTCCAATCTAAACTATTCAATGAAAATTTTATTTTTGAATGGTACCACAGACCCTGTTTTTGCCTTACCTTGCTCTTTCCACTTAGGATTTGAAGGCTTTTTAAACACACTGGATTTTGCTTGCTGTAGTTTGCTAGATCTGGAGGGATGGTCTTTGGGTTAGTGATCCTTATTCACGGTTGAGCTATGTAAAAATAATCCCTTTAAGGTCTCGTGGGGCAGAGAATATGCTGGGTCTGGATGGGGGATGCAGAGGGGCTCTGCCCTGTTTGCTGCTACTGCTGTGGTGCTGTGGAGTACAGTTCCTTTCACAGTTAGCTAACTTGTGTGTCGCTGCCCCAGGATCTGCTCCATTTGCTTCAAAGCTTGCTTTGTGGTGATCCAAAGTCAGTTGTTTTTCTTTTTTAATTTTTTAATGGCTGGTCCAGCTATATTTTTAACGAATTGAATGTTTTCCGGCAGCCTTGTGGTGGTTGTTAGGGTTATGTGTTGCATGTCAGTGTTACTGATTTTACATCATCTTGCATCTTCAGTTGCACTTCTGGGGCAATTTGAGCATTGAGTGGGATTTAAAAGGCAGTGGGTCCTTTGCATATGTCTGCTGTCATGGCCTTAATAAAGAAGGTGAGGATTTTCTAGGATCCCCATGGACAAACATAATCTGCTGCAGAAGATAAATATCAGGATAAACGAAGTGCATGCTCCTTACCTTGAAAACTCAATTAGAGCCTTATGAAACAGAGAGAGTTTGAAACTAGTTTTCCTAGTATGGACACATTCATTATTGCCTGTATCAATTTAGATGACGAGAACAGGAATTACCTGTGTTTTCATTTGATCTCACAATTGCAAATCAAAACAAATAATCTTACCAGAAATCATTTCATGGGAAAGCAGCAATCTGAGGACTAAGGACTCAGCCTGTTTCCAAATATTGTATGTTCCTAAAGCCTAAAAAGGCTGCAGGCAATGATACTCCAAACTTACAGCTCCTGGCTCCAGTATCTCCCTGCCAAGTGTCTTTGTGCTCTGCATGAGCATCCAGTGTTTTTCATTTGATAGCACTTGATTTTCAAAAAGCAGTAAAACAATGTCTCTGCTTCTACCCCGTTTACTGCTTGTTGAGCAGATATTTGATGGATGGGACATAGGCTGAAGAGGATGTGGCTTATCTCGTGAGCAGCCACCTCTACAAATTAATTTATTAGAGATTCAAGTGTTGCTCTGCTGGGCTAGCCTGCAGGGATCTTGGGATGCTCCATGTGCTTTGATACAGTGATAGGTGGACGATGATGTTGCGAGTGTGGCATGTAACATGCTGGAATAAAGTTGTGTGTACAGAAAGGTTGCTGATGGAAGGCAGTGGCTTAGTGTACTAGGTTTTCACCAGCAGTTATTTGGCATCTCAAAGGAATCTTGGATTTTTAGAGTCAGCAGGTGAACCTCAAGCTCTTCATCCTTGGATGTTCAGTGGAAGTGTTGGCTGAGTATCCACAGCATCTGACCAGAAGTTTCTTCTCAAACACCTTTCCTTGTGTTCACAAATGAAGGGTATGTGCTGAGAGCCTCTTCATTTGGGGGAACTGTCACAGTACCTGTGCCATTGATGGGTGCATTTTTCTTCAGCCCCTTGCTGCCATATTTCACCTATTTCTTGGAAAGAGCCCTAGAAATCGGTGCTGCTCAGAGGTTTTGTGTCCATGCTGACTAGGAACACTCTGGGCTCCCCCAGGTATCCAGGCCAGGGATATCCCTGCTCCTAGTGGGAGCTTCCCACCCCTCTGGATGGAGGCCTGTGTGGGTGGGGCTGCAGTGGGCAGGTGGAGCTGAGCTGCACTTGTGTGCCACACTGGGTCAGTGTCTGAACTTGCTGGAGCTGCTTTTACATTCCTGGGAAGCTGTGATGAATCTAAGGGCTTTAATAGGACAGTGTGAGGGTCCCTGCAGCAGCCCTATGGATGAAAATAATTCCCTATCATAAACCTTACTTTGTACTTTTAAATTTCACTGCAGCTCTATCAGCTTCCCTCTAACTTCTGTGCAGTTTTCCTAGAGCGTTAAGGAGTATCAGATACTCAGGTTGTTCAGGCTTGGAGCTATGTTTGTTGCTGTTGTGTATTTCTCTGGGGAAGTTCAATATAGAGTTTTGCATCAGGAGTAGAAATTGCAGTCTGGGCCTGTGATCTTTTGCAATGATTATTCTGCTTTCTTGGTGCTTGGCTTTTGCTGTAATCTTGTGTAGATTAAACAGGCAACATTGCGTAAAGATTTCCCTTTATATATCGTATCTACTACTGTTTTGATCAGTATTGTGGTTTCTTAAGTTGCAAAGAACTGAAGGATGAGGCATAGCAGGGATTTATCTTTGTCCATCGGATGGATTAGGTAGGAATGTTTATGGCTTGTACTTAATCCAGATTAATATTGTTAGTTTCTTTACGTTCAGTTGGTTGTTTACACTTGTTTTCTGTTTATGTGAATTTTTGCTTGTGTAATGCCACTCACATTGTGTATTAAAAGCAAGCGCTTCTACTTTGTTGATGTAGATCATGTAGATGGACTAAATCTTTCCCTCTCTCTCTGTGCTCTTTTTTTTCTTTTTTTTTTTTTAGCAGTTCCAAAAAGAGGGAAATTATGTGGGCTGGGGAGTATGTTCAAGTAATCATACTCTTCCAGGGCATGCTCCTCCAGACCCTGCTGCATTTCCGATCTGAGATTTTTAAACAAATTCGCATGCCAGCTTGCTTTAGCTGCTGTGCTCAGAGCAAATGTCTACAGCAGTGGTTTGTAATTTATAATTTATAAAGTCTCACAGCACTTGAACTCTGGTGCTTTTGGAGGGGACTGAGAATTTTGTATCTCCCTCATCTCAATGCAGAGCCTAAAAGATGTAGGAGGACGAGCAGCTCAGGGGAGTGTTTCTTCTTGCAGTTGGTGAGAGAGCTCCTTGGCTGCCTGGTTGCGTGGCAGTGGCCACAGTGTGGGGTGCTTCCCTCCCACATGTGTATTTTTGGGGAGCAGCCCGGTCCATCTGCTGGTGAGGGTGAGTGCCATGGGATATCAGCCTGGCTTTCAGACAGGGTCACACCATCGAGTAACCCTCTGTGGCTGCCTCAGTAAACCTGGATCCCAGACCTGTGGAGGATCATTTGCTCTGTCAAAATTGAGTCTTTCTTACAGGGATCAGTTCAGCCTGAGATGTAACCACAGCAAAACACGCAGTGGCTGGAGCCTCGGAGTAGGAGCACGCCTTGAAAGCAGTAGAAGCGAGTTAGTTAGCTATTTCTATGAAAACCACAATTCCTTTGAACCCTTCTGTCACTGGTTATAGGCTGATTATTCCACTCCTTCCCCGCCCCATGGAATGTGTGTGTATGAAAGAGATAATCAAAAGCTTTTACTTAAATAAATAACTAAGCTGCTCATGCGGCTTTACAGTAGAAATGCAGAGCCAAACCCTTGAAGGTGGAAGATGGCGTATGCTGCTGCTGGTCCCACAGCATCTCCTTGCATTCCTGTGCTGGCGTGGCCTTGGAGCATGATTCCGCATGGAGCTTTTATCCCTAGGGCCAGTGTATCACTGAATATGAGCACGAGCAGAGTGTAAGTGGGGACAGTCCCATCCTGTTGTGTCCAGGGCTCCAGCCTGTATTTATTCCCTGTTATTCAAACTCTGCTCTGAAGGTAGGATTAATAATTCCCACCTGAATTCATCTGCAATGCCTGTGTGTAAATGAATCTGCTCTTTGCAATTCACTCATGAAATGGTCTGGATGCTGCAGGACAGCTTGAAGGCTGGTTTGGTTTTATCCCATTGACATGGAGCGTGATGAAATGTTTTATAGTCCAGCTCTGGTTTCTGCCTCTGTGAGCTGCCTGCAGTGCCTTGAGCCAGGCACTTGGAAAATGAGAAACATGCAGCTGGTAACCATTCCTGGGGAGTTTGAGGAGTCCTTTGTCACTGGGCAGGAGCTGATTCATGGAAGGATAAATTCATTCAGGTCCAGCTTCAGCTGTCCTAGCCACCAAATATTTTTCCTCCTGCAGCCCTGCCTTGCATGCTGCCTTCCAGTTCCTGAAGCAATGGATAAAAGGGCCCTATAACCAATGTAATGGGATCTTGAGTTGAGTCCTTGATCCACAAGGATCAAGTCCAGCTCCTGGCCCTGCACAGGACACCCCAACAATCCTACTCTGTGCATCCTTGAGAAGGTTGTCCATTGTCCAAACGCTCCTGGAGCTCTGGCAGCCTCGGGGCTCTGACTACTCCTTGGGGAGTCTGGTCAGTGCCTAACCACCCTCTGGGTGAAGAAACATTTCCTGGTATCTCACCTAAGTGTATATCCCTGATTTCCCCTCTTAATATGAGGGCCAGAAGAGAGCAGGATTCCCTGGGGCTTTGTGGGGAAAATGCAAATTTTCAGTTAATACAAAGGCAGTTCAGGGTGACCTTTTGAGTCTGACAAAAAGCTCACTTAAATCCTCAAACAAAAACCGCTGGTCTGTCCTTTAAATACTGGATTCTGTGTTTGGGTAGTGTTTTAGTCCTGTTGGCAAAGACACATATCCTGGCAGTGTCACCTTGGCATGCACATTAGACACAAGCCAATGGGACTCTGGGGATGCAGCCCCTTGGAGAAGAGCAGTGGTGAGCTGTCATCCTCCTGGTACAAGGGAGTCCTCCTGTCCTTCATGTACCATGAAAACTCAGCTGCTCATTTGGTCTGAAAAAATCTTAAAATCCAACATTAGGCCAAAGATTTTTTGGCCTAAATACCTATTTTACAACTGTTGGTTGGCAGTGAATTGACAGGCAAGATGGAAATTGTGTATTTAAATGGTGGGGGTGGTCGTTAGTCTGAAGTCAAAAGAAGTCACCTAACTGGCATCCCTCTTTCTCCTGCATGAATGTGTGTAAGTGTATGGAGGCAGTAAAAAGGCCATTTATCATATAAACATACCCTGACACAGACAGCAGGCAGACCCCTATAGCTTGTAGGAGGAAGGGGTCACATTCCATGTAAGAAAACAGCATTTTTGGGACCCTTAGTAGCATGTATTACCATTTCACTAGGGGGAAACAGGGTGGGATGAATGCCAGGCACTTCCCTCGTGTTCCTCCATCTCTCCTCCTGGAAAGTACCAGCACGCTCCCTTGTCCCTCCATTTCTCCTGGGATTGGTGCTGGTGGCTGATGCTGATATTGCTGCTTTTTTATCTCTAACTGCCAACTTGAAAGTTGAGTGTGTGTGGTGAGAAGCTCATGAGAGTCTTGGTGAATGTGTGTATGAAATAGCAACATGATAAACTCAGCGTGGGCTGCCTGGTCCAGCTGCTGGAATAACTTTAATCAAAAAAAGCTGGAAGCTTTTGGGGCCTGGAGAAGAGTTCAGGTACAGAGAAAATGTGAGTTTTCAGCTGTTTATAGGTATTTTCAGTCAAAAGGGTTTAAGGACCCCTCCACTTTCTTGAAGAAAACAACTTCAAGAGAACAACTAGAGAGAGAAACTGTTTTGGAAGGGGAAGAACGTAGTGTACATATATATTACTTTTCCATGGATTTTCATGTGCAGCCAGGCCCCCACAGTTGTTTAAACACAGTGGAAAAGGGGTCTTGCAGACATGTGAGTTTGCTGACTCACACAGATGAGCTGGCTTCATTCTTCAGGGCTTTCTGAAAAATTTAATATTGTCAGCATGGGCCTGGAGAAGGGAATTTTATCTGCAGTGGGAGCAACTGCCTCAACATGGGAAGGGTATGCTGGTGATAGTTGGGGAAATTGACCACGTGTTGAATTCCTCTGATACTGCTTCTAGTGAGTGCCATAGATTCTTCAGACTTCTGAAGGGCCTTTTTGTTGTTGTAACTGCTGCTTCTGTTATTTCCATCAGGTCTGCCTAGATGCTGACTTCAAAAAATACTTCCTTTGTTTAGGGTGGCAGTATCAGTTTGTTTGCTCCCACCCATCTCTGCTCTTTTCTTTGCTCTTCTAGGAAATGGTAGAATAAAATAGGGATTGGTTGATGAGGTCAGAGGAGCTGCTGTCCCCATCTCTGCCCATCTCTTCATTGAGATTTGGGATGCATCATTCCCTTGATAATGAGAGACCAAGGGACTTGTGCTGTCCAAGCATGTTCATCTCAAAAAATGGTCTTTTTTTCCTCTGTTTACACATTGAAGTAAGTTGTTTTATTTTATTTTGTTCTGAAGCAAGATGCTTTGAGTAGCAGGTGTTTCCCATCCCCTCAGTTTTGGGGCACCAATGCAGAAAACATTCCCCTTCTTGGTTCAGGTGCTCTTCTTCCCACCTGCAAACACCCATTGGATGCAGGTGGGGAAACCAGCCAGTGGCACAGACAGTGTTAGTGGCTTCATGTTTTGCAGCTGCTGCTCTTAGCTGACTTAAAAATTATGGTTGATTCTCTTCATCTACCCTGATGATGACATATTGCAATATTTCTTTTGCTAAGATATGGTTTATTAAAAAGAGCGTCCTTACTGCACAATGAATCGAGAGGGAGCGCTCAAGGAACCTGAACAGGTTAGTTGTTACTTCCCTGCGTGTTTCCAGAGACAGGAATGGGACTAGATAATGGACATGAGGGATGAATTCACAAAGCAAGGAGGCTTGCAATTACAGAGAAATTTGGTATTTCATTGTGATGCTTTTCTTGCGGGTTTATTTCTTTTTATAATTGAGCTGGACTCTCCAGCATGAGTGTTGCTTGATTATTGCACTGGTGGGTTTGATCTGCACAGCAGTAATCACAGCAAAGGCTGGCGATCTGGGAATGCAGATACATTATATTATACACAGCCTATGCAAATAGAGTGGAATGTTCTCCTTTTTTTGAGGTAGATGCACAGCTGCGTCTGTGCCAGTGATAAGGTTCTTTGCAAACACAGGTGAAGGAGAGGTGCGAGTACCTTGGCCTTCAAGTCCATCACACACACGTTCAGGAGGTTGAAAGCTGTGCGCAGAGCTCATTGGTGTCTCAGTGACTTGCTAACCTGATTACAGGGTTGGCTCTCTTTGCTGGGCTGGTGCTGCTGTGGGAGGCAATTGTACATGAACCATTTCTCATGATTTCTCAGCACAAACAGTTGTAAATCACTCCTGTGGTAGGAGCACATGCAAAAAGGGCTCAGCTTGCTCAGTTCTGGTTTTGCTGTGCAGAGGTACCACCTCCTGCCTGGCCTTTGAAAGCGCATATGTAAGGAAACAAAAACCCTGCCCTTTTGATGTATTAACTACAAAATCAGCTGAAAATTTGTTGATAGATTCTGCTTGTTTTGGAAACAGGTTAAGCTTCTGAAACGTCTGACTGTGGCCAAAAAACAAAGGAGTGATGAGTTATACTGAAACTGAGGTTTAAGTAATTCTAACTTTCATAGCACTTCAGCTTTACCACTCGAAAAACACTATAGGATTGGTGAAGAGCATTTGTTTTTTTTACTAAAACACTTGTTCTAATAAATTTTCTAGACTGGTGGGGAGAGAACATCAACTGGAGCTGCAGCTGTGCACCTCTGAAACAGGAGGTTTGTGAGTGGGTGGTTCCTGTCTACCTCAAGTGTCTGCTTGTGTTTTACCCCAATTCCCTTCAGCAGAAACACTCCATGAGAAAATATTTTCAGACATTTCTTTAAAACAAAAAACAAGTGGAGAGAGAAAAGCACAAGCCTCTCTGTTGTAAAGCATTGTCAGAGGTTTGCTGTTGAAGCAAGAACCTTTGGGATTTAGGAAAACAGGGCTGGCGCACATCCGGCTGGACCTTATGAAATTGAGCATCGTCTCAACATCTCTATGTCAGCCAAGCCCAGCAGTTGCTCAGTTCTCCATCTCCAGAAGAAACAGTGACTGGGGAACGTGCAGTTTTTGTCTGTTTTTCTGTGTTAAACTCCTTGCCCTGCTTTCCCACCCATGGGTGGTTTTGCTAGTCACAAAGAGTTTCATGGGTGCAGTCAGTTCAGGTGCAGCAAGTCAGAGATGTCTGTGGATGAGTCACTAGAGCTCAGGATGGGGCAAGTTTCTCAAAAACAAGGAAACAGGCTTTGTGAAAACTTAAGAGTTGATTCCCAGACATGAAAAGATCCAGACCTCCTGGTATCAGCAGTGATGAGCTCTTTGATGGTGCTTTGGAAAACAGGCTTGAAATTTGTTGCTGTGTTTAAAAAAAAAAAAAGTATCTTTGCTGCTCCAAGCAGTGAATTATATTTTTTTTAAATGCAAAGTGGGAAAAAAATGGAAAAAAATTCAGCTTGGAGCAGTGCAGATATTTGATTTTTAAGTTGATAATTTGTCACACAGATAATTAGCAGTGTGGTACCCAGCACAGTTCCTTCTGGCTTTCGCAGTGATCATATATGTGATCAGCATTACTGTGGAGAAAAATGGATGTGGCACTTGCATTTTACTTGGACGACTGGCTTTCTTGGGTTGAATCACTGTAAATGGGGATGTGTGTGTTTCAGTTGGAATCTGAGATTCACTTGTCTGGTACTAATGAAGTGTTTGGTATAAGGCACCTGCAGCAGAAGCCTATGCAGCCGCCTATGCAGCCATTCCCTATTTCCCAATGGCATGAGCATGTGTGTGCCTGTGTAGCATCTTCCTATTTTAAAACATGGTGGAACTTGGTTTTGCTGCTTAAAATGAACTTCTGTAAAGTAGCAGCTCGCTGGGTGACCACTCATTGATTTAATTGCTGCTCTTAGTATGAAATGCATTGTGGGTTATTAGAAGTATGTTCTGCTGCTCTGCAGTACTCGACCGATGTTGTCGGAGGTGTGGGATGTGTAACTTGTGTCCCCATGCAAACATGTCCCTGGTGTGAGCAGTTCAAGCCACCATGGTGTTCCCCGCCCCTGTGCTACAGCATGGATTTTTCTCAGAAACTGGGTTTGAGAAGGTCTGGAAGCAGAAGTGAAGCACAGAAGAGTTACTCACATTTTTATTTTTCCTTTTGCATTTAGAAGTCTGGCACTGATCTTCCCTACTGTTTCAAGACTGAGTTCTGCAGTGCTGTTGGTGAAACACTTTGAAAGTGCACTGCACCATGCAGAGAGAAACACCTTTTTGAGAAAAAAATTTCTAATATTCAATTGAAAAATAAGTAGATAATCTTGGTGAAGTGCTGTTCCTTCTGGCGTATCACTGTTTCGTGCAAGTGGCATTGCATCAGTGCATTGTGCAATAAAGATCTATTTGAAGAAAGGAAAAAAAGAGGCCAGAGTTTATGGGATCTTTCTCCATTTCCAACAGAAGGTTGTCTTGCATGAGGGGGATTATTAAATCTGAGCAATGTGAGTTGCAAAACAGCGTATTATGCTGCTGTCTGCAGAGGCCACTATGTGAAGGCAAATGGGCGTTCTGTGCCCTTCCCAAAGGCTCACACTGTACTCCTCTCCCTGGGCTCTGCACAGGGAATTGTGTTGGGTCTTAACCTCACAGGTCTCTTGTTAATGCCTGAACAGCTCAGTTCTTGGTATAAAGTGACCTGTGCTTGAAGTGCCATGGTATTCAGGCATTTCTCCCATAGAGTTTAGGGTCTTCATCCTCCTGGTTTTGATTTCTTTGCCAAAGGTGCTTAAAACTCATGGGCATTTATACAGCACTGGCTGCTGTTGCTGGTGTATGCCCTTAATCCCAGAGATTTCTGGGTTAACATCCCAGGTTTGAACTCATGCTGTGTTTTCTTGAATCCCGTAGGGAAAAACAGATATTTATTGCTGTGGATACTTGGGGGATCCAAAGGGCTTCTGAAATATGGCATTTAAGCTATGATGCTCCTTGTCCATTTCACTAAACCTGCCCTTCATGCTCAGGATTGTTAATCCACCATTGACAGGAGGAATCTCTTTTTCTTCTCCCAGTGGAGACACTGGTCCTGGATGTTCCAGCTCTGTGCAGTTCAGCAGGCAGCAGCCTCATTCGCAGGGATCTGTAATTAATGTCAGCTCTTGAGCGCCAAGTAATTGGATGGTAGCTTAAGAGTAGGAGCATGGTTTAATAAAACAAACAGGCTTGCAGTCGTAATGTCAGCAGGTAAAATGCCTGGGAAACGGCAAATCCACATGGCAGTGACGCCAGCAAGGTCTGTGCCCAGTGTGGGTGCTTCACAGCCAAGGCAGTGAACCAAAGCCGGCAGAGCGGGCCCCGTCTTCCCTGGGTGCTGAACAGGGGACACAACCTGGTTAGGCAGATACTTTTTAAACATCTTCCATGCTTAGGAATAAGAGAACGAAATGTTTGTGTTGTGGAGTTAAGAGTTCACTAGTAAAGAGTTTCTGCAGCTTGTTTAGCTGGGGAGCTGGAGTGAGCTCAGGCTGTGCACCAGTGTCCTAACCAGACATAAGCTCATTGCATTTGTTTCTGTCTTGTTTTTGCTTTTTACTCAAACGACACTTCTTGCCACTGCGAGGGCTCCCATTTCTGTACTTTTATTTTCCGTATTGCCCTGCTCACAGCTTACACTGGTGAGGAAATGCCTCCCAGCTAGCTCAGCCTGCTCAGACTTCATTTGTATGTTGATTATTTTCATCTTAGAGAGGAATAGGCAACTATTTACCTTCATATTGTGTGTATAAGAAAGAGAACCTCAAGGAAGTGCAAAGGAGATGGTTTAAGAATATATTTATTGGAGGACGAAAGAGAGGGTTTGGCAGGAGGTGCTTGGCTAGGGCACCTGCATGAGCTCACTGATGCTTTTTGCTCTCTCCACTCTTTCACCCTCGCCTCATTTGAAGGGTCTTCTCATGGCAGTTTTAATCTGAACAATAGTATCTCCAGAGCCTGCAGAAAAGAGGATTTGTGTGGCATTTTATTCCCTTGTGCTGCATGAATGTGGATTTCATCAAAATTGTTGTGTGGCTCCTGCTGTCAGCAGCATGGTGAAAAGAGTGGCTCACTGTCTGGAATTGTGACTGTGGGACTCGCAGCCCTTTAGCAGCATAATTTTAGCTGGGGCTCTCCATTTGGTCCCCAGTACTGGGCAAATCAATTGATTTTGTGTCAGAAATACTGAGAATAATATGGTTTGTTCTTAATTTGCTATTGTTTTTGATATTTGATAAATACCTGAGCTACACTGAGTCCCTGTGAGTCTGTGGAGCTTTCAGCTGGATGAAACACTTGGGCTCAGTGTGGCTTCAGCACAATTAGGATTTAAATATAAAAAAGAGAAAAAAAGCAAAGCTTCTCCAAAGAAACATGTGGTTGTTTCTACCACCATTATATTGTTGAGGGTTTGTGTGTATACACATAAGCACACACTTTAAATAGAATAAGGATTATTTTGAGACCTCACTCATAAAATAAGTATATATTGGATGCTAAATTGTATCTGTAAGGCCAGTAGATTATCCAGAAAGCACCACTAAGCCCCCATGTACAATTTTTTTTAATAAGGAGAATTTTAAACCACTGTTTAAAAACACAGTAGCACAGCTACTGTTTTCTGCATATGCTTTATCCCTACTAAACAAAATATTTTGTCTTTATTAGCTCTTCATTTATTTAAACATATCACAATGTTTAAACAGTTGAAAGCTCTTTATTGTTGTCTTTTCAGCTGGTTGGTGGCCAGCAGTGTTCTGGCTGTGCCATGGCAGGGTGCATTGGCACCGGTGAGAGTGGAGAAAGCTCATTTACAATTTCCAAGTGTTGCCCCAGTTTCCCCAGTGCACATGGCCATCTGACTTAATGCCCAAGCTCCCTTTAATGCCCTCAGGGATGTTAAACTTCTCCCAGTGTAAAGTGTAATACACGATAAAAGGAAGACAACTGGGGAGAAAAGCATGAATTTGTGGGGATGGGGATCCTGGGCAGCCCCTGGAAGTGGGGAGAAGGTTGGAGGGAATCAGGGGGTGGTGTAAGGGATAATGGAAGAAAGAGCAGGTCTGGTGCAGCCAGAGAGGAGAGATCCTTTTAGTGCATGTTGTCCACAGAGCTCCTGGATGTAGTAGTGTTTGGATCAGCAGGATTAAGTGTGGCTGGAGGGGAAGGTGCTGCGGAGTCTTGTTCAGAAACACAGGGGCCATTCAGGAGCACCAGTGGGATACTTGGCAGTAACCCCTGCTATGGTGTGCTGGGTGACAAAAGGTGGATGGTGAAGAGGTAGAAAATACCTCTTGAGAGCCGATGGAACGTGGCTGTGCTGGTGTTTGTTCAGTGAAATCACAACCCATGACAACCTCCCACACCAACCCATCCGGCACAGAGAGGAGGGCGGCAACCAAAAATATGAGCAAACAGCCCCTGAATGTGGGTGCAAAGTGTATTTCTGACCCCTCCCTGCTGTATTGAGGGTGAACACAACTTCCTTTTCCTTTCTGTAATCTGAAGAAAGTGATGTTTGTGTACATTTCCTCCGTGCAAATAATTGCAGCGATCCCACTGATGCCAGAGCTGAGCAGAGGGTGCTGTGAGAATCAGCATGAATCCTTACTTTGGTCTCCAGTGGTGAAAAAACCCTCACAATACCATCTTATCTTCCAACCCATTCTTTAAATCAGTGGTCTCCCTTCCCCCCATGATGGTGTTTAATATCCTGTTCACTATTTCCTAGTGCTTATAGGCCAGGCTGCGGGCTGGAGCTCAGCTGCTGTGCTCTGGTGAGCCATTAGTGCATCAGGATGGGAGCTGGGGCAGTAATTCAAAGCAGGAGTGAGCACAGGCTCCCTGTGGGATAATTCTGCCATGGCTCTGTGGGCAGGCAGAAGGTGTCAGCATCATTATTTTGGTTCTGCAGAAGTGAGGTGATAAAGTGCTCACTGGGTGTTTGCTGTCCCAGAAGATCAAAGGAATTCCTGACAGCTGAGAAGCTGAAATGGAGGATCCCCATTGTCTGCATTTAACTGAGCTACTGAATGGTGATAGACCAAAATCATCAGGATAGGCAATGAAATGTCATCCATCCATCCCATGGGTCAGTATTGAGAGGATTGCCTGAAATGGTCACTTTTTGCCGTAAACTTCTGGGAGCTGCACTCCCATTCTGAGGCCTCAGACTGCCAGTAGTTTCTCTGCTCTGGACTTACCTGAATCCTGCCAAAGAAACAGGATATAATATATAATATATAATGAAAATAGCATTTCCAAACTGTGTGTCTTGGTAAAGCATCCAGAACGCCATGTTGTGTCTTCTCCCCATTGGTGACACTGCACAGCCAGTGTGGGAATTCAACAGCAATTTTGATTCAAAGCCATCTTCAGTGAAAATGGTTGTTTGTAAACATGTTGCATCAGATGTGTCAATGGATGTAATTAAGGAATGAAGGCTGCTGCACACCCCTAATTAAGGGGATTAAAAACTAAAGCTGCCTGATTTCACTGCTGGATGGAAAAAACAGACTGGTGGAAATGACTGGAGGCCAAGTCTTGGGGGGATGGGAGGAGTTCTGCTGCAATCCCTTGACTCATGAGAGGAACAGCTCTGGGAGGTGACAGGACTTAGCTGCTCTGCTTTATGCCCATAAATGACTGTTGACTGCATATGATGGTATTTAATTGCTGCTTCACGGTCCCCTTCTCTTTGGTTCCTGTTCCTGGAGGGGATGGGAGGATTTTCATCCCTGCCAGGCATGCTGGGGTGCAGCCTTGGGAAGGTGACAGTTGTGTCACCCATGTTAGTTTGGTGTCCAGGCATCTCCCACCATCTCGGTACCCATCCCCAACTCTCTGGCTGTTCTGGATGTGCTGTGGAATCTTGTGTGGAAGCAGAAGTGAGATGTGTGAGAGAACACAGGTCAAAATTTATGGGCATACCTGAGTTGCTTTTTGCATGCATGAAACAGTCCAAATTGTGCAAACAGAGGACAAAGAACATTGTGCAATGGAAATATTAGGAAGCTGTGCTCACTGAGGGCTTCTCTGTAGCCTTGCTAAGAGGAGAATGACTTTGTTATGGGATGGGGACTGCCAGCGAGAATGTCTCATTCATCCATGCACTGATATCACCTTGCTTTTTCTACTGGGGGTGAGTGTTGCCTGCCCTGTGGTACAGGATCCCTGAAGGGATTCTGGAGAACATACTCTGTGTGGGAGGTGTTGCAAAACCTGCCTTGATTTTCCAGGAACCATCTTCTCCTTTGCTACCTGGCTTTTGGAGCCACCCTAGGGTCAAGGGTGACTTTGTGGTCGCTGAGCATCAGGAGTGGGAAAACTGGGAAGAAAGCTATCCCCAAGAAGTTGGTGTGAAGTGTCCAAATATGTTCCTGGGACATGCAATGTTCTTCTGGTGCTGCCTTCATCTGGGGCTCTGGTGACTCTGGAGTTTGTCCCAGTCAAATGGAGTAGTCAGTACCCTGAGGCTTTACAACCAGCTTCTGACTCCTGGCTCTGAGTGTTTGGAGAACAGCTGAGTGGCTGGTTTTCTGCTTTTGCCTGTGGACTGGGTCTGTCTGGAACATGGTTACACCCAGATTTTGGATGTTTGCCTGCTCTCCTTGGGCATACATGGGAGCCTGCAGATGTGCAGTAGGAACATCCGCATGGGTTTTGTTTTGGGGAGTGGTACAGAGTTAAACCATCACCTGCAATATTTTTTATAAAAGGAGGAAAAAAAAAAAGAGGAGAGCTTTCTGGAAGAGGTGTCTCCTTACCTCCCTCCTGTGCACAGTGCCCACAGAACATGCTTTCCTCTTCCCACTCTTGAGGCAAAGTCAGCAGCATTCCAGTTTATACTCCCCATTGCTGTGTGCCTTGGGGAGCTGCAGGCAGTTTGGAGTGGGCTCTGCTGCTTTTGATGGGGGACCTCAATTAGCTCTTAGTGAGCTCTCGAACCAAGCTGCTTGGTCTTGTGAGTTTTCAAGTTGTTGAAGGTCGGGTTCTTTCTGTGATACTGGGAGTTTACAGCTCGAGGTTTGTGGTGGGAATGGATTTCTTCTCCTTCTCTGTGCTGTTGCATGGGATGCTGAGTCCTGAAAGAAGAGGAGACTTCAGAAAGGGGTGGGTCTTCCTGAAACAATGCCTTCCCCCAGCTCAGGAGCTGCATAGGCTACTGTGTGCTGATACCTATGGTGTTAGTACCCACCCAGCAAAACTCAGCTTCACAACCCTCCTGCTCACTGACTTATTCCCTTGCACTCCTCGGAGCTTTTTCTGTCCCAATTGTGTCTCTAGAACTGGCATCTGTGTCTGTGCTGGATCTGTCTCGTTCCATGCTGATGGATGCCGAGGAGATCTCCAGCTTCTTCATCCCATGTTGCTCTGCAGGTGTAAGTGGCTGGGGCTTGGCCACAAAACCAAAAATTGAGGAATTTGGTAGATAATTGGCAGCTGGCCAGTGCCTTCCTGGACTCCTAGGTAAGGGTTATTAATCTTTAAAAGTGCAATGTTCAGGCTGATAATTACTGTAAAGGTAATTTTAGTTATCTTGCAGCCCCTTTCACTACTTGAGGGTGGCAGTGAACATGTGCAAGCCAGGTAAATCAGGTCAACCAACTCAGCTTGGTAGCTGGTACAACTTCTTAAAACTCGCTGAAACAGCACAAAGCCACATTGCTTGCCCCTGGGCAGACTCAGGCACCCCTGGGTTAGGCATCATGTCTTGGGAGTTTCCCTCACTGCAGGCTTTTGTGGGGGAGAATGATGTTTCTTCTGCATTAAATATGTTTGGACTATTGCTGTCAGGATAAAAGGTCTTGGAATCAATTTAGGGTAGTATTGTGCTAAATTAAGTGTCCTGAACAAGTTGAGGGAGTTGTGGGTATTCAGCCTTGAGAAGAGAAAGCTCCAGGGAGACCGTAGAGCCCCTTCCAGTGCTTATAAAAAGAGCTTATAAAAAGGAGGAAGAGTGACTTTTTTACACAGGCAGATAGTAAGAGAACAAATAGGAATGACATCACACTGACAGAGGGTGGGATTAGGTGAGATAGTGGGGAGAAATTCTTCGTGGGAGGGTGGGCAGGCCCTAGCACAGGGTGCCCAGAGAAACTGTGGCTGCCCCTGCATCCCTGGAAGTGTCCAAGGCCAGGTTGGACAGGGCTTGGAGGATGCTGGAACAGTGGAAGCTGTCCCTGCCTGTGGCAGGGGGTGTAATAAGACAAGCTTTCAGGTCCCTTCCCACTCAAACCATTCTAGGATTCTGTGATATTTGATGGCAGTTTTGAAGCAGTTAAGCCCAGCTGAAAGCCAGGGTTGATAATGTTTACATCCAGCTTTTTCAGCCAGCTTTCTTGAGGGCTCAGCAGAGAACAGGCCTAGTGCTTGTTCTCCCAGTTCTTCCTGTATGTGGTTCCCTCAGATAGTTAAATATTGTACATTTCTTGTGTGCTAATAACATCCAAATAACTGTGTGATTATGGTTATTTTTAATGAGTTTGGGGTGTTGTACCAGGGTGCGGCAGATGTATTTGAGGCACTTGGGTGAATGCAAATTGCATTACAGCTGTGAAGTAACATATGAAGCACTTAAGTGTGATGTCCCTGGCACACAAGGGAAGAACAGCCCATGTGTGTGAACTGGGGCAGTCAGTGATGGAGCCTGTTAAGAGGTTTTAGCATCAAACATCCTTCTGGCTGTTGGTGCAGCAGCGGTTCATCCTGGCAGGTGTCTCTGTGTGTAAATGTGCAGGAGTGGTATTTATCTAGCAGGCAGCTCTTTATCAAAGGAGCATGCAGGGCCCTCTGGGCTTCTAATTATAGCTTTGGTTTGGAAGCAACCAAAGGGAGAGAAACAGAAGCAAAAAGTGCTTTATTCCCGTTCTTGGGAAACTATAAGGAAAGAATATGAGCCCTGCTATGTTAAACCTTGAGTGTAAATGAGGCACAGTGTAAGTAAACACATCTGCGTTCAGGCAGGAAAAAAAACACCTTATGAATAATTCATGGAAAAATCCTCCTGTTCAGCTGATAGGGAGCTATTGCTTATTTTTGTTGAACTGTTGCTTTAACAAGTGGAATGCTGCTGCAGGGAGAGCCATCGTCACACGCAGCGGTGGCATTGTCATCTCTGCTGTGCTGTCATCGCCACCGCGGGTATTCCTTCGGTGCAGAGTCAGGAGTGGCTGTGATGGAGTGACCTGCTGGGACAGGATCTGTCCTTGCCATTGCCTCCCTGTGATGGAGTGGCTTGCTCATGGTGCTTTTGTAAGCACCGTTCCCACTGCTTTTCTTTGCACAGATTTCTGGCGCCTGCTGGGTGCCCGTGCTCCCCGCTTCCATGGGAGGCTGGAGGAGGGAGCAGCCCCAGGATGTTATCTGCACCATGCAGGGGCTGAGCTGCTTGTGGGGTGGGGATGGGCTTGGATGGATTCCTCCCTCCCTCCACAGGGTCGGGCAGATACCAGCTCTTTCGGCAAAGGAGGGTTTTGGAGTGACTACTGCCTGCCAGCCTGTGTCTTCCAGGAGGGTTTGGAGACTTGATTCTGCAGAAGCAACCTCATCAGGCACTGTGTGTTCGAGACCAAACCGTGTTTCTGCTCTGGCCTCTGCTGCAGAGGGGAAGGAGGGAGCTCCAATAGTTACTGCTTGCTACTGAAGAGGAAACAGCACTTGTATTAAACTGATACTTTCTTAGTCTTCTAAGCCAACTACCGCCTTGCAATGGGAGGAGGGATAGTCTGTGAGCTTCTTGATTTTGCTGGCAGTTTGGTGCATGTGCTTTCTCTGTGTCTCTGTTCTGGGTCCAACTGCTCCAAGTCCAAGTGAGTTTTCCAGACAGGTCCCACACGGGCTGCCTTTCAAAACCCATTGCTGTAGACAGGGCCCCAGTGACAAGTACATGTTTTCATTTAAATTTCAGCACTTCACCAATGAGCAAAGCCCATGAATTTCCATGTAAAGAATTCTGTAGCATCCAGGAGGATTTTTGAGGATATGGAGGAGGAGCTTTCAGCTCCCTTTGGTTGTAATGCACTTACTGCTCCATTTAGTCAGGTCATTTTATAAGCCCAGTCTTCAATTTGACATAAATGATTTGCTTTCAGCAGATGGAGAGCTACTATTTTTGCCCTCATTTAAATAGGAAAGCCGTATGATAGTAGGAGATGGGAGAGGGTCATGGTGCTGCCGACGTGCAGTAGATTACCAGGGCTGGTCTGGTGAGAATTAAATCCGGGCAGTTGTAATGTGCCATCTGTGTTGTGTTGGGTGGTTTATTTTTCCCCTGTTCAGTGAGGCTCCCAAAGTCTCCTGTTACCCTCCAGGTCAGGCTGTGTGACAGCATCCTTTTTGTTCAGGTTCCAAAGTATACCAACATAGAGAGATGAGGCATGTTAATTCTAAGAGGGGTTATAAAATGTCAGCACTAATTATTCCTCTAATAAAATGCATTAAATAAATTCTGAAAGGTTCTGAGTCTTTAGAATATTTTAAAGTTGTTTGAATTTCTGTTGAGAGGCTTATTTTATTGGATTTGAATTTCTTACTTTGTTTGTAACCCCCAGGAAAACTGCTCTCTGCTATGGTTACAGAATCCCAGACTGGTTTTGGTTGGCAGAGACTTTAAAGTCCATCACATTCAACCCCCTTGCCATGGCCAGGGACACCTTCCACTAGAGGAGGTTGCTTCAAGCTCTGTCAAATGTTTACTGTAGTAAAATCACATGTAGGACACATAACACACACGTGGAGCTAGTCGTGCTGTAGCAGCTGCAGTTTCCTCCTCTCCCACCCACAGGTTTGTTGCACGTGCACTAGGTCTTGACAAAACTGAATTTTAAGGCAATGCTCTCTATTTCAAGCAGCATTCTGTATAGTTTCCCTGGTGAATTATGTGCTTTTCACACACATTATGAAATGGGAAGGAATGCATTTTAAAAAACCCACCACACTGTTGCTGAAACTATTTGATTTTTGCCTATTTTTAGCAGAAATTTCTGTCTTATCATTGTCTGCAGCTCTTGCTGGAGCAGCAGTGGTCAGTGAAGCCACCACATTTTTTTGTAGGAAGGTCAAGACAGTTTGTCCCACACGTTATCTCGTGTTGGGCATCTCTGCTAGACAGTTTGTGTTTCCAAGAATTGAACCTTCTTCATGTACAGTCCTTTTTCTTGTCTCTCTGAAAAACGAAGCCACTGGAAATAAAAATTAATCATTTTTCCAGGCTGGAAACAGGGATAAGTTAGATTTTTAATGGAATCACAAACTGGTTTGAGTTGGAAGGAACCTTAAAGCCCATATCCCCACCCTTGCCATGGGCAGGGACACCTTCCACTATCTCAGGTTGCTTCAAGCCTCGTCCCAACCTGGCCTTGGACACTTCCAGGGATCCCCGGGCAGTCACAGCTTCTCTGGGCAACCTTGCCAGGTGCTCACCGCCCTCACAGGCAGGAATTTGTTCCTGATTTCTAATTAACCCTTCCTTCCTTCAGCATAGGTTCAGTTTAGTGTTACTAAACTTACTGGGTACCTAAATAAGAGAGAACTGAAGTAGGCTGACAAGTAGGACAGGGTGACAGACACATACCTAAATGTGCCTGTTTCACTGAGCTTCTGTAACTTGTCATGGAACAGCCCAGATGAGCAGCACTGTAATTTCCAGGGAACTCAGGTGCCATCACTTACTGAGAACCTTCCAGAGCACAGGTGTCATAAGGAAGTGATTTAGCTTTCTCTTGAAGATTGAAGACTTTCTCAACAGGGAATTGTGTGGTGTGTTGAGCTACTCTAAAGTCTTTTAGATGAATCTCTGTGTGTCTGTGCAGGCTGGAAAATGAGGATGGTTTGGCTTAGGTAGGGGTTTTCTTCTGATGTCTGCAGGAGCAGAACCCATGGAGCCATGTGAGGATGAAACTGAGTTTAGCCATCATCTGCTCACCAGATAGTTGGTGCAGGGTTGATGGGACTTGGAGCTGCCTGGTCTAGTGGAAGGTGTCCCTGCCAATGCCAGGGGCTTGGAATGAGATGAATTTAAGATTCCTTCAACCTAAAGCATTCCATGATTTTATGATTGAACCATATGTTGGGAGCAGGGTGAGGAATGAGCACTTTCTCCTTTTAAGGCTCCTTTGCACTTGCTCCTTTAAGCTCTTTTTAAGTCAGTTTTGTTTCACAGATTTTGATGCAGAAAAGAGGGATGAGTGATGTATGAATTACACCAAACTCACAGAGATATTGTGTGTTCCCTACATCTGTGCCCTTGGCTAGAAAGAAGGATAAGTACTGAGGTTGGGAGTCTTGAGTATGGGGGTGGGGGGGGGTG
>VWZN01014089.1:422090-449166 GCA_013396955.1 Regulus satrapa | reverse complement strand
GGTGGGTGGGGCTGTAGGGTCTTTGGAGGTTCAGGAGGTGTTCCTGCACTGGTTTACTTTGAGATTTGGTGTTCAGAGTTGCTGATGGCTGTTGAGGGAAGATCTGTTGGAGCTCCCTCTTTATCACCAAAGCACCGACATTCCTGTGGAGGTCCGGGTCCTCCCCTGGGGGCTGCTCTGGTTCAGATGAGGAGGGATGTTGGCGGTGGGAGGTCACCCCATGGTGCAGGTGTCCTCAGCTGTGTTCTGCTCAGCATTTAAAGCCTTTCTCTTCAGGTTGCTTCCTGTTGCCAAAGCTTTCTTACCTGCAGGATGTTCTGTAGCTTAAAAATGCTTAGATATAAATACATAGTCATACTCTTTTTTGATGAGATTGTTACTCTGAAATCTCTCTCTGGGATCATATCTGAGTTTTGTTGTAATTTGCTTATTTCCGTAGTTGTTTAACACCTTTTCCGCTCCAAACGTGTCAACAACCTGCCTTTTGCAGGCTGGCTGTCATCAGACCTTAAGCTTCTACCGAAGAAAGCTCCACCAAATTAAGTATTTACATTGTAGCAGTTCAGAGCATAAGATTACCAAGCACTGCTTGAGGGCTTGTACAATAGCAGAACATCTTCCTCCGGCATCCTGGAAGCTCTGGAGGCACCTGCAGGCTTAGCAGAATTGCCTTATGGGTTAGCAAGGGAAGAAAATTTAATTTAAATAAAAACTTCCTTGTGGTTTGGCTGTGGGCAGTGCTTTCTTTAAGGGATGAGTTGAAGAGCAGTGGAGTGGGCACCTCGCTCTTTGTGTTTGCTCTGCTGTAGGCTGGGTTAGAAACAAAACACCACTTGGCACCCATCTCCTTGCAGGAGAGATAATTCCTTGTATAATCAGAGAATCTCAGACTGGCTTGGGTTGGAAGGTTTAAAGACCATCTTGTTCCACCCTTTTGCCATGGACAACCTCTCAGTTATGTTACTTATTTAAAAATCTCTTTGCTTTTGATAATGAATACAGGGGGGAGGGAATCATTTATGAGCATAAAACTTCCAAGAAAGAGCTGGCCAGGAGCCCATGCATTGAAGCAGTGCACTTGGGTCTTGCAGCAAGATGTTTGCTGGACCCAGTGAATTATTGGTGCTGGCAGCTATGAAATGTTTATTGGGAAAATAAGGCCTCCTACGTGCCCATCTCTGCATCCCCAGCACTATCAAGGGGATCTGGCTGGGCTGCAGTGTGGTTCTCGGGGGAGGGAGGAAAGATGAGATGTTTGCTCATTGCCAGTCACACCCATCTTCCTGCACCAGGAAAGGTCCATGACTTCGGCTTTGAAATGTAAACAAGTCAACAAATCTCGTTCCAAGCTGTTGGTGTTCAAAGAGAGAAAAATACATCCAGAGGAAATATTCCTTTGTGAATTGTCCCTGGGGCTTCCTGCGGCCAATAACTGCTCTTTAGCTGTGCCCTCCCCACCGACATTGTCTCCAGAGCTTTGGTTCTGCCTTTTTGGTTTGAAGAGCAACTTGTCCAGCGTTGTGCATTTTGATAACGATTCCTGCAAATGTATTTATTCAAAACAAACACAGTGGGAAGCAACTACAAAGCGGCTGCTCCAACAGCTGGTGCCAGAGAGAGCTGGCTGCTGGTATCCGATTGTGGTGGGACAGAACATCCCTTTCATTCTGTGTATGCTGGGGCATTGGGAACATTGTCCTGGACATTGGCATAGTAGCTTTGAGGTGGTGGATGTTTGGCTGAAGAGAGTCCTTGGCCTCTTCTCTGCCTTGTGGCATCTCCAGGAATTCTTGGAGAGCTGATGAGAGCAGAAATTGGCTGTGTGGTGGCTGGGGTTCTCTGCAGTAGGAGCCATGGGTTGCTTACAGGGCAGCAGCATCTGTGGCAAGGGATTACAGGAGGAAGGGGAGCAGCAGAAGTAAGAGCTGTGAGGACAAGGCACACTTATGCTGCCATCTCCAAACTGATTGCAAACACATCTGGGCACATCTGTGTTTGGGCACTCTCTTTGGCATCCCTGGTCCATTGGGTGCTCAGGATACAGGCTCTCTGCTTGGATACCTGTTTCTTCAGTGCAGGTTGTAAGCTGTGCTGTTTCAGTGGCCTCCACAATTCTATTGGGTTTGCAAATACCCAGAGCAGCTCATAGAAGGGGAGATGTACTTCTGTCTTCTGCTTCTGCAGGAGACCATGCTAAAATGAGCCCAGCAGCTTGTCCCCAAGGCTGGCTGGTGAGGCTGGGTCCAAGTGAAAAAACCTAATGAAAACCCCACACCAAACCCTGTAACCTCAGGAAATTTGTGTTGCTGCAGAAACAAATTCAGGGAAGGTCTGTGGTGCTGTGCTGATTTGACCATGGTGTTAGAAATAACATGGAATGTTTGCATTAAATGCAAGGGGAAAGTCCTCTCAAAAGCTGGGAGGGCTTTTCTACTTCAAGCACTCTGGTTCTTTTAGCAGTCATGATGAGTTAAATTAAAGTTGATGAATGCAGTAATATGTAGGAGGGTGACATCTTGGAATGTTTCTTAATTTTAAGTGTGTATTTTGAGCAAATGTTTATACACTGAGGCTTGGGCTGGGGGATTGAGGCATATTGGATTATATGCTATTTGCTCAATGTAAGCAGTGGCAATTTATTGCTGCAGATACATGTGATGCGGTGCGTGAAGATTAGTTCTATCCCCTCTAAAGCATGATTATTTTGGGTCTTCTTTATACCTTAAATAGATACTCTTCTCATGTGATTTCCATCTTTTTGTGTCAACAGCCCAGGCTAAAGTTGAAATAAACATTGTATTACCATAATAGCACAAGCTCTGAGGAAATCTGCTCTCCATTATGGATGTTGTTTGAAAACCTTTTCATTTGACATTTTTCCAGTGTACAGTGCAAATATCCTGTGAATCCCAAAGCCTGCTGGGCTCCACTGGATTTGTCTGGTGTGAAGAACAGCGTGATTGCTCAACACTGATGGGTCTTGTCCCCAGCAGTGTGGTTTGGTGTGTTTTAGATCATAGAATCCCAGAATGGTTTAGCTTGGAGGGGATCTTAAAGACTGTCTTCAAAGTAAACTGTAGCAGAAGTAATGACTTTGCTTTTGCTGACTTTGTAGGCTGCAGTCAGCTTGGGTTTCATCCCCTTACAGGCCATTCACTTCAGAGTTGGTCTCGATTATCCCCATGGGTCCCTTCCACTCTGGTTCTGTGACAAGGTGGTGTGACTGGTGAACATGGCATGTCTTGTTCTTGTGGTTGGTTTGAATAGCTCAGTCATACATGGGTATTGGAAACCTCTTGACGGAGCCCTTTTGGTCCTCTCGTACAGCATCATCATGACAACAGAAAAGAGCCCAGCAGCTGACGCTGACAACGCAGAGCAGCGGCAAGCCAAGGAGGAGGAAGGAGCTGCTGAAACACAGAAGCAAGAGGCTTCCCTGGAGGAAGGGGCTCGGCCAACACCAGAGAAGAAGCCCCAGAGGCAGAAGACCTCCAACGGAGACACACCCACTCACGAGGAGCAGAGCAAGAGAGAGCGTCGCACCTCTGAGGGCCGGGGTCTCTCCCGCCTCTTCTCCTCCTTCCTCAGAAGGCCCAAGTCTCAGGTATCTGAAGAGGACAAAGACACTGATGCTCATAAAGAGGCAGGAGGTGACCAAAAAGATGCAGGATTAGGAGCCAGCCCTGATGAAGACATCCTGGTGAAAGCCCCGATCGCAGCTCCTGAGCCTGAGCTCAAAACTGACCCATCGCTGGATCTCCATTCCTTGAGCAGTGCAGAAACACAGGTAAAGCACCCTATTCTGTGAGACATGCTCCCTGCCGCTTTAGAATGCGTCTTTGTAGCGAGAACTATAACAACTTATACCATATCCCTAGCTGGTGAGTTTGACCAGAAAAGATCATAAGATGCCAAAAAGGCTCTTGTCAGCTCCCTGTGTTTCATTGTGTACTTTGCACTCCTGCATCCCTGCATCAGACCGGCAAAGTACCTGTTCTGGGAATTAGGGAACTAATTATTACTCTACAGCATAATTTTAAATGCCTCATGCTGAATCACTGCTCTGCTGAGGCATGGGATGTCACATCAGAGCACAGAGCATTTACATTCATTGGGTCCAAAACTAGGGTTGATCATCAGGATGTCCTTGGTGTGAGCAGGATCAAGGCAGATCAGTGACTCAGGGTGGAGATGCAAGAGTATGTGGATTTGGGAATGGATTTTTCTTCTGCTTTGAAGGAGTGCAAGCACAGCATTTTTGGACTTGGTCATCTGCTCAGTCCGGGATAGTGCTGAGCCTGCCAAGTATAAGTATTTTCTGCTTATGCATCATGTAGACAGGGATTTCTGCATGGCACATGAGCTGAGCCCGGCTCCTGGGACATAGCTGATATATATGCTCTTTCCACCCAGTCATTTTTCATTTCAAATTTAAAGTTTAAAACTGTAAAGTAGAAATTGAGGCAGAGACACCCCCAGGGAATATTCACTGAGCTGTGGCTGGTTATTGACTTGGGAGTGCTGAGTGCCCTCTGTTCTTCCTTGGGTAGTTACAGCTCTACTGGTACGTACTTGGGCCTGGACTGGAAAAAGGTGGGGGTATTCCTTGTCCTCAGCTGGGAATTTCTGACATCCCAACCAACCTGTGTGTATTGCTGGAGCCAGACAGTGATTTCTTACCCACTCTCTTAAGTTCAGAGTGGCTCCAGATACCCATAAATGCTCAGTTTTGGAGCTATACTTTACAAATTCAAGAATTGCTAGTAGGCAATAATTGTAAATCCACCTCCTTAAAATTACAAAGTTGTAGAGAAGGTAGTAGGTAACAGCTTTTCCTTTCTTTTCCCGAATTTCTGAGCTTCTGAAGACCATGGGATGATCTCTGCTCATGTTTTGTACTTCTGAGGGTTGGGATTAGCAGGATGGGGAAGAGGTGGAGATCTTCAGACAATTTCAGCTCAGAAATTGTATTTTCAAGAGGAACTTGTTCTTGGAACTATTTAAGGCCACGTTAGATGGGTCTTGAAGCAACATGGTCTACTGGGAGGTGAGATGGACTTTAAGGTCCCCTCCAACCCAAACCATTCTGGTTTTTTAATGCATGATTTCTTTCTCTATTTATCTCAGAGTTGCTGGTCCTGAGTCCATGTGAATTTGCACCCCAGCCTTTCTTCATGGGCCGTTCGTTTTAGATGACGCATTTGTGTCTTTTTTTTGTCTTTTTTTTTTTTTAAAGTTCTTATTTTAGATCACTGTCAGTGGCTTTCTGAACTGTGACACTCGGCAAATATTCTGCTGTGAAAGCATTTGCGAGGTGCTGCAGTTTGATAAATGCTGACCGACGGGCATTAGGAGCTTTGACTGATTCCCTGCTCCCAATTGTCCCAGTTCTGCTGGAACAGAAGTCAGCAGCTTGTGGACATTATTTAGTTTTTAAATACCTCTGTGCACTTGTGCCAGGGAGTGATTTCATGAGGTATGATGGGCTGAACAGACAAGGTTTTGCTCTTTCTCTGCTTCAGCTCTGTGTTCCTGCCGCATCCAGCCCCTTCCAGCAGCGTCATAGCCTGCTGTGAACTTGTTTAACCTGCTGAAGTGGCAGCGAAAAAAAAAACCAAACCGGCTTCCTTCCTCCTCCTGTCCCCACACTGCATCTCTTTCTGCTATTTGAGTGGATTTAACTGGCTTGCAGAGTGCTTCTGTAGGCAGAGGAATGGTGGTGGGGAGGCTGCCTTCCCTTCTTGGTGGCAGAGAGATGCTCGGTCAGTTCCGATGGGCATGAAACCTCAGCCCTACCCTCCTTCTAGTAGCTGCTGATACCATAAAACCCACAATGGTTTGTATTGGAAGGGAGCTTAAAGCCCATCTCATCCCACCCCTGCCATGGGCTGGGACACCTTCCACTGTCTCCAAGTACACTCCACCTCCAGGGTGCTGCAAGCCCTCTGCAATCTGGCCTTGGACACCTTCAGGGACAGGGCAGCCACAGCTTCTCTGGGCACCCTGTGCCAGGGCCTTCCCACCCTCCTAGGGAAGAATTTCTCCCCACTCTCCCACCTAATATCCTACCCTCTGCCAGTTTAAAACAATTCCCCCTTGCCATGCCAAGGGCCAGTGCACTGGAGCAGCAGTTATGCCAGAGTGGGGGTCCTGCCTGGGAGGGAAGAAAGCTTCCCTGTCCAGAAGGTACTGCACTGACAGCATGAATCCATGATATTATCTGCCCTTATTTCTCTAATCAACCCTTCCTTCCTTTTTATTTCATCCTTTACAAAATGAAAACTTGAAAAGTGCTTGGAAGAGTTTTAAAAATTAGTACCATTCCCTTGGTCACCCCAGCTGCTGCTCCAAGTCCTGCGTTACAGGTTAAGGTGGGATAATAAATTCTGAGTGAGATCCCAGCCCTGCAGTGCTTGTTCCATGTGGTGGTTTGTTTGTTTGTTTGTTTGTTTGTTTGTTTGTTTGTTTGACACCTCTAAACTGGGGTTTCAGCCTGCTCAGGAGGAGAGGAGGGACGACCAGGAGCCAGAGGAAAGAGACCTCGAGGACAGGGAAGAAGGGGAAGCAAAGGAAGAGGGTGCCAAGCCAGAATTGAAGCCAGAGTCTCTGGAGAATAAAGCAGACACGGATTTGAAAGCTGCCCAAAAAGCAGTGAAAAGACACAGAAACATGTACTGCAAAGTTGTCTTGCTGGATGACACCATTTTTGAGTGTTCTGTGGATGTAAGTACTTTGGGTTCTGCTTCTCTTCCCTCTCCCTTCTGCTTCTCTTGAAAATCACCACAAACACAATTTAATAGGGGTGTAATGTGCTGCCAGGGAAATACATGACAGGTTTTACTGCAGAACAAGCCTACTGTAAGCTGTAACAACTTATTTAGTGTATTGTAAAAACCTCTGTGTACTAGGAATCTTTATTTTTTATTGTTCTACAATTCCTGAGTGCCTTACTTTATAAAGGTGGGGGGAAGTTTAAAAAAAAAAAAAAAAAAAACAAACAAGCCCAAACTTTATATTACTTGCTGTTCACAATCTCTGTCATTTGTATCCCAGGCTAGAGTTTAGGTTTTTGGGATAGATTGCAATTGTCTAAATAACTTTTGCTTCCTTGGCTTTGAATAAAATGATTTGTATAAAATTGATATGTACTTTTCTAGTCCCCCGAGGTACCTTTACCTCTCAGGCTGCTGGTTAACTTAGCTCCTGGTGCTTGGATGTAAAGAAAAACACACTGTGTTTAGCCTGCAGTTGAATATATTTCCAGTAAACAATTTAAAATTATGTTGGCTTAGAGCATTGCAACCCCCTTCATTTGAGAACTTTTTTTCTCCTTTACTTTTTGCATTCTCTCACAGGGCTGTGGTGCTGTCAGGGCAATAAAAAAGTGAGCGGAAATCCCTATATTAATATTGAAGTCCTTGTCCAGAATATTAATAATCTGGTTTTTACCATTGGAGCGTACTTCCACCAGCTTGTTTTCCCTCAGTCCTGCTGGTATATGGGCCAGGAGCTCCTTGTGGGAACAATCACCTTGGGTGATCCCTGGCAAGTAGGTCACTGCTGAGTGTTTGTGTAACAATGGCAGTGCTGGTACTGCCTGGGATCAGCTCAGAGCATCACTGCCCCCATCATCTTCCCCTTGGCCAGGAAGACTTCTGTGCAGCCCCAAGGAACCTCTTCCCCAAATCCTGGTGACAGCTTGCTGTGGCTTTGTGCCTTGGTATGCTGCAGCGATGCCTTTGGATACCCTCATGGGCACTGTTGGAGGGAGAGCCACGGGGGGGTCCAGACTTGAGCAGGACATGAGAAATGTCTCTCTGGAAGTCCAGAGTGTCACGATGGGCACTGAAGAAGGTATGGGGGGCCATTGTGTCAGTGAGACCCTCTTAGCTTGAGAAGCACCCTTGGTTTTAGCGCCTGTATGATTTTGCTCTGGTGTTTTGAGAGTTTATTAAGATTTAATTGGGAAGGAATTGCAAAGGTGTAGGCAAAGAGCAGCACAAATGCCTTTATCTGAGGAGAATTAGTGTTCTGGGGCATCCTTTCCGACTGACAGCTCTGGAAGCTTTTTCCTTCTTATATGGGTGCCAGTTCCTTGAGGAATACCCAGGCTAACACATACATTATGTTACCTATAGAGTCACAATTTGTGCACAAAGGACCTGACAGCTGAAAGGCTGGAATAAAGCCAAGGAATAAAACAAGGCAGGGGTCTTGGAGCAGTTGCCATGCTGAGATGACTGACAGGAGATCTGCAGGCATTAGTAAAGCTGATTTTACGTCACTGGAACTGCACTTTCTTCTAGCAAAACCTCCAATGGAATGAGCTGCTTCTGGTTGCCATAGTTTTATGCCTCAGGGGTATTTTCCTTCATGCTTTTGGATTAAAAGGGTGGCTGTTCCTTGGGCCAGTTCACTTCTGCAGGATATGGGGGAAAGAAAAAGAGGAAATAGGAATGTTCAGAGTGTATTTCTGGAGGCAGGAAGCTGCGTGCTGAGCAGCTTTTGGGCACATGAGGCAGATGGGAGAAGCTGGTTTTCATCAGCAGAGAAGGGTGATGGAAAGGCCATGGAAGTCATGGGCTTTGGTTATGTGCTGCTGGTTTTTTTCTAAACCTAATAAAAGTAAGGTTGCCTCTGAAATGAATAGGTTGTAGTAGCAGTTTTGTCTCTTGATCCACACCTGATTGTCTGGCAGCCTGAACCTGGGAGATACCAGCACTGTAGATGTAACTTGGGAGGAAAAACTGTACAGATCTTTGTTTGTTGAGCTCTGTTGGGAAGTCCAGCTTTCAGGAATTTTCAGACATGGAGCTGGTAGGAAGAGGGAGACCCACTGTGTTTTTTGTTGCCTCTTCAGGAATTTTTGTACCTGGTGCCCTTTCCTGTAAGGAGTCCTTGCTCTGAACCAGTCAGGAGATATAATTTGGAGCTACTCAGGACTTTTTCCCCTTACTGATAGTGCACAGTGTGGTTTGATCCTATTGCCTTCCTACCCTCTCCTGCGAACAAAGGCAAAACCCAACCCTGTACTATAGGATTTCTTTGTCTATTTGCAGAAACATGCCAAAGGACAGGATCTACTTAAAAAAGTCTGTGACCACCTCAATCTGCTGGAAGAAGACTACTTTGCTTTGGCTGTATGGGACACGCCAACCTCCAGGGTAAGCAGCTGCTGGCCCCGAGGGGATTCAGCTCTTCCTGCATCATCTCCCCAGGGCAGGAAGTGGGGCAGAAGCTCCTCTTCAAATTCATTTTGGTATCTTCCCTAAATACGGATTGTGTGTCATCACACAGGAAAAGATGGCGAATAAATGACTACAGGAGTGTGGATTTTAGTCAAAAAGTTAGTTTACTGCAAAATTATGTAATTAAGTTTTAAAGCTGAAGGAGTCAGGCTGCCCTGGCACTGTTGTCAAGTGTTGTGAAGATTTGGTTGGAGCCATTCAGAGCACTTGGAGTTGAGCTTTTGTCCTGCAGAAGAACAGATGTAACTATACCAAAGCTCCTACTTGTGGTTTCAATTTAAGGTTTTGGTTTGATTTGACTCAAGCAGTGTCTTATCTTTTAAAACCTTGGTTACCCTTTAACTCAACAATTATTCAAGGTCTGTTTCATAAAGCCAAAAGAAGGGCCCAGTTCTATATCTTTTAGACAAGTTATGTTGGTCCGTATTCTGATTCTTTCTCTGCTTCACCTGCAGCAATCCCAGGTTACTGTGGCCAGGTTACTCACTGACAGATGTCCATCATTAAATACCCTATATTATTTTATACACAGGCAAAATAACAACCAAAAATAGTACTATTTGAGGCAGGCAGAACTCCTACCTTGTTTGACAGTTTGTGGTGTCTTGCAATTTTCTTGGATGTGAAATGTGTTTTCATATATATAACCTCGATATTTTTTATATCAGATGATTTTTTTTTTTTAATAAGAGTTTGGTTTTGCAGAGGGAGGAGTAGGTGTACTTTTAGATCAAATTAAGAGCTAAAATAGTGTAGCTGGAACAACTCAGCTTCTTCTACGTGTGCTGTGGGTAGTTCACTGCTGCATTTGGATATCAGGAGAAATTCCTTCCTGGAAGGGGTTGTCAGGCCCTTGGCATAGGCTGCCCAAGGAAATGGTAGAATCACTGTCCCTGGAAGTGATCAAAAAGCATAGAGATGTGGCACTTGCAGACACTGCATAGTGCTAGCCTTGGCAGTGCTGGAGTAATGACTGGACTTGATGATCTTAGAGAGCTTTTCCTAAATCATTTTCTGGTCTCCCAGACCCTCGGACTTGTTCTTCTCCTGTCCAGGCTTTTGGTATTGACTCCTCTGGAAGCAGAAGCATGTACCTTCTACCCCAAGCCAACAAGGGCTGGGAGTTTGTGCAGCTTTTTAACTGTAGGGACTGAAAACAGACTTTTTTTTCAGATCTGTGTCCTTGAGCTGGAAGCTGGGGCAGGTGAGGCCACTCTCCATGGGTTGTTCAGCTCCAGTGTGAAGCAAACTGGTTTGGTTTGCTCTGATGGATGAAAACACCTTTTCTTAAAAATCTTTCTGGTTGTATTTCATTGAATTGTGAAATCTGCAGCTTCATCTCTCTCCTGCTATAATGTCAAACAAAACCTCCCCAGAGTTACTGATTCACAAGTAAAATGGTGCTAATAGGATCCAAGGACGAGCACCTGCATCTCACCTGCAGCTGTGTGTGGAGCAGGTGGAGATACACGTGTAAGACATGTGTAATCCTGGATGGGGAAGGGTTGTATGTGACATTTTCCGCCTTGATATTTAGGGAATAAACTTTCTGAGTACCAGCAATTTCCCATGTGGGCATAGCAGAGGGTGACAGTGGGATTAGGAGGTTGTGACAGTGGCTGGAGCAGCTGGGCACCATGGAGCAGCAAGGAGCTCATTGCCCTGAAAGGGAGGATTGTTTCCCACTGATTCATGACCCAGTGGGATAAAAGTGCTGTTAATTGGTGTTGCCATCTTTGTCTGCTGGATCATCAGGCAGGATGGGATGCATGACTGCACCCTGGGCTCACTCCAGTAATGAGCAGTTGTGGCACCAGCTCGGTCATGGAGATGATCTTCTTCAAGCTGTGGCCCTAAAAAGGCAACAAATGTTCCTTTCAAATGGATTTTGTATCCCCACTTTTATATGTTAGAGGAGCAGGCATATAAAAAGAGATTAAATGTAAGTATTGCTGTCTCCCTGCCATGAAGTTACGTGTCCTTCTGGTCAGGAGTGATTAGCTTGGGGGATTCAGTGAGTTAATTCCTTCACCTCGGGAGACCTGGATGTCCAAATCCTATTCACAGCTGGTGAAAATGAAGAGGTGGTTAGGTGTAACCTCACCAGGAGAGTTGTTAGCCCAGTGCCAGTGCCTGCAGCAGGACAGGCCCTGACCCCTGCAAAGGGAAAGGCTCAGACCATGGAAAAAGAAGGAATTGTGTTTTGAGGCTCAACTTGCAACGCCATCCCACAAAACCCCAAATTACAGAGGGGGAAAACCACATATTTCTAAATTTGTAGCAGAGATAATTACAAGAAACTTGAGTTGTAGTTAAAAGAAATTAAGTTTATGTCACACTCCTGTAAAAAAAATCCAGCTTTTTTCAGGAATTTGGTATTTTTACTTGTATTTCAGCAATTATGTCCTTGAAAACTATAGCTAATAATAGAAGGTCTTGGCGATCTTTGATCTGAATAGGGTAAATAAGGAGAAAGGGTGCTGAAAATTAATGTATCCATCCTATTTACTTATTTTTAAAGGTTCTAGAGAATAAAAAGGGCATTGTTCAAGTGCTCCTGGTAGCTGGATGTGGCTGTGGCCATACATGTTGCTCTGTTCTTGCAGCCCTAATAATCTGCTTTCCCCTCCCCCGCTTGTTACTCTGGCCTCCCTTATGAGTCCCTGGTAGGTGAATGGTTGGAAGTGCACCCACTGCGACCACAGCTTGGAGTAAAAGTAGTGAAAAGTGCACCATCTCTTCAGTTTCCATGGCTGTCTTTGTGTCCTTTTTTTTTTTCTTGCTGTACATTTAGCAATTTTCAGCTTTTTGTGGTGTTTCTGGAATGTCTGGTAAACTGTAAATGTTTTTATCCTCTTACAGACATGGCTGGATCCTGCTAAAGAAATAAAGAAACAGGTTCATGGTAAGTAGATTGAATTTATCATGTGTGTGGGGGGTGTGTTTTCTCCCAATATGGTTTTGGTGAGCCATCCAGGGGGCCCAGGGATGGTGAGAGGTCAAGTGAGGGTGGCTGGCAGGGATCAGCACAAGTTCAAGCAGTCTGCGCATCCTTTCTGCCCTTCTTAAGGATTTAGGGATACTCTAGATTTAGGAAAAAATGTAATTTCCTTGGTGAAGCAGCTTGGGGTGTGTTTGCCTGAAGCAAAGCCACACTTGTCTGTGCAGTGCTGAAATGGGGATGTGCTCCTTGCTGGAGGATGGAACAATGGGTATCAGTGGGAACCACTGAAATTCCAGAGGAGATGGGGAGACACCAAGCAGAATTTTATGGTGGAACAAGGTTTTATGAACTCTGAGGCTGTTTTGGAGTCCAAATAGGGGCACTGGATGATAAGTGGCTTGAGAAAGACCAGCTCAAATATCAGATGCTCTCCCAAGTTGTGTTTTAAGGTCTGCTAGCATTGAATTAGTACAAGATGAGGGCAGTGTCAAAATTAAATATGTTTTAGAGGCTTTTGTTTTCTCTTAAGAGAAAATCTGACTGCTTTGGAAGTTTTGGGAAAGAAAATACTGTTTTTTGGAAGCCTTTGGTGAGAGGCCCAGGACAAAGTGTGTCATTAAATTCATGTTAGAGGGGAAAGACAAGGCTGTGGAGTAGGGAAAGCTCCTGGCTTTTCCAGCTTTTCTTGGAATCAGTAGCAGGGTGCATGTGAAGGGCAAGAGCTGCTCTATCCATAAAGTTCTTCTAGTTAGTGTAATGAACAGCGGCCTGCCAAGCCCCTGGGGATGTGTTAAATGGCAAATTACTTGATTTTACTTGAAGTGAAATGCCTTTGCCTACGAACATGTGGACCCAGCACGTGGTGTTTTAGGTAACCTCTGCTCCCTTCATTGTCCACTTGGAATCAGTGGTTTTGAACTGTGTGTGATGAAAACAATGTGCCTTGTGTTTAATCCTAGTTATGGCATTGCATAAGAAGTAAATGCAGGAATGCTCCATTCCCCCTGTTCCCTTTGTGAGATTGGGATAAACCTCAGAGTGAGTTAAGCACAGGGGTAGATCTTCGTTTTCTGAAATAAATCTTACTTTGAACTACTGTTAAAGGGCACAGCAGGGGGAGATGTAACTATGAAAATCACTCAGGACTGTCTTTTACTGGGAAATGGGTTAATTTTCAAGGAAAAGAGAGGGTTACCTCTTCAGCTTTGTCATCTGGACTGTCCATACCACATATAATACCAATTCTACATGTGATTATGTTTATTCTTGCTCAGTTAATGTCAGTAATGGTGCTGTAGAAGGTTTGCAACAAGCTGTCTTAAAGCAATTAAGTCTAGACTTGAAAAGCTCTCCTATCCTGGTGCCTTCTGTCTTTGTCCAGAGGTTGATGCTTGTGTTGGGCTAAGTTTAAGATGTGTCTGACAACCTGATCCCAGTACGTTAGACTGAGGAGTGACTTAGCACAGCTCTGCTTGAACTTTGAAATTTGGGTTAAGCAGTAAACCAATCCTAATTTATTAATTTATAGCCTATGCCTGACCTGTCTTCATTAATCCCTTTTCAGTCCATGAAAAAAAAAGTCAGTCTTTGAGCTTCTTAGCAATAAATTTAATTTTTGCCACGAATTGTCGTTAATCCAGGTGATTTTACCTGCCTTGCTTTTTTTCTCTTGCTTTTCTTACCTGCTGTAAATGAAATCACATCTTACACTTACACAGTGTAAGCTGCAGCCAGCTGTGAGAGTGAGCAGTATCAGATCAGTGTTGCATCTGTTAAATTCTGAAGATCAGATTAGATATTCCTGGCTTTTTTTTTNTATCAACTAATCATCACAAAGCTGTCCCGGTATGTTTATTTTTCTCAAGCTCTCCCTTGTCATTGCAGGAGGCCCCTGGGATTTTACTTTCAATGTCAAGTTTTATCCACCAGATCCTGCCCAGCTAACAGAGGACATCACCAGGTAAGTTGCCTGGGAATCCTACTGCCATGGTCTCCTGAGTATGGATTAGCAATGTTCCATATTTGGGTGTTTTTCCCTCCTTCAGCAAAGAGATCAGATGCCTTCACCGTTTGGTTTGCTTTTAGTGGACGTGAGGATGCTCCCACTTCCCACTGGAGTCCATATGTAAGGGCAGTGTCATTTATAACTCTGCTACATGCATGTTTGTATAGAAGAGTAAATTCTTACCTAAAGCCAAGATTTTCTGGTCATAGTGTCCTTTACTCCCTTTGTAGAGTGTAGGTGACCTTGAATCCTCCAGTCCTTCATGAGAAGGACTTTGGAGTAAGTAAAAATTGGGAAAAAGCATTGTCATGTGTTCATCAGTGGCATAAAAAAACTCAAGTTAGTAAATTTCTCTCTGTTCTCTGTGAATATTATTTTCCTTTCTGCCCCCAGGTATTACCTGTGTCTGCAGCTCAGACAGGACATCCTTACAGGGCGGCTGCCCTGCTCCTTTGCCACCTTGGCTCTGCTGGGTTCCTACACGGTCCAGTCAGAGTTGGGAGACTATGATCCTGATCTCCATGGCCCAGATTACATCAGTGAGTTCAAACTGGCTCCAAACCAGACAAAAGAACTTGAAGAAAAGGTTGTGGAGCTTCATAAAACGTATAGGTAAGGCACGGCAGCTGGAGGACTTGTTCATGCACAGCAACATAAAATAAGGGAAAGAACAGGATTTTCTGGTGTTTTCCCCACCTCTGTGAGACAGAGAAAACCTGTAGATGTTCCATCCCTGGAAGTATTCAAGGGCAAATTGGATGGGGCTTGGACCAACCTGAGATAGTGGAAGGTGTCCCTGCCCATGGCAAGGGATGGAATGAGATGATCTTTGATGTCTCCTCCAATCCAAACCATTCTGTGATTTTATGATGATTCTGTGAACATTAACTTTTAACAAAAAATTCTAATACTTAGGACAAAATTTTTCTAGAAGCAGGAATTCATTTTTCCTGCATGAAGAAGAAGCTAAACTTTTAGAAAGCAGATGTGAAGTCTAGCAATTAGACTTATTAACAAGTGGGTTTTTCCCTCTTTTTTTCTCCAAAATGGCCATGAAAGTGGGGTTTAGTTCATGTGCAAATGCAAAATTTACTTGTTTTGACCTTGCCCTTTTAAAATATATTTCTTTTGGATTTATCTAATTTTGGACTGTAGTTTGATCTAGTTTCTCTGTTTACACACTGCAGCCTACAGCTTGTTTGGAACATTTTTCTACCACATTTAGTAAGTAACGTTAATTTCCTAATGTGGAAGAATTCCAGGTGATCCAGGAATAATAAACCTGCATTTAAGTGTTTCCTAGTGCAGCCATGACCTGGGCAGGTGTACATCTGGTTCAGATAGGTTTGAACATCTCCAGGAGTCTCCCTGGTATTAGATTCAAGGGTGACAATAGCTAAACCCTTTCCTCATCTTATTTTGGGTATATCTTCCTAGAAAGGAAAAGATGGAGCAAAGACAGGACTTTCTCACAGGCAGATGGGAACAAAAAACGGGAGCATGGTGAGAAGGGTGAATGTGGGCCCTGGCTGTGATCACTTGACACTTCACTCAAGCCTGCAAATCAATATTTTAAATTGATTCCCCTCCACTTACACTGAGTAGAGGAAACAAGGGACAATAAGTACTGGGCCCCTGACAAGCTTCATGACTTGGAGGTAAAGGCCGTTTGCTGTGCTAGGAGTGGTGGATCACAGTGCTGAATTATTCATGGCTTCATCAGAAGGAGACTTCAAGGTATAAGATGTAGTATATTTCATCTGTCTGCATGTCCATCTGTATTTAATTTCTGGTCCATATTGTGTGAACATTAAACTTCAGACGGTTTTCAGTGGGAATCATAGAATCATGGAATTGTTAAAGTTGTAAAAGACCTTGAAGACCATTGAGTCCAGCCATTAACCCAGCACAGCCAAGCCCACCACTATTGTCCCCAAGCGTAACATCCATGTGTTCTTTGGACATTTTTGGGAAATCTCTGCTAAGCTGCGCTCTGGCTCTTGCTATTGTATTTGCAAAGCACAAGGCACATATCAAGATGGTGACTGCTGCTAGGGCTTTCCTACAAATTGTCCTTACAGGGAGACCTACCCTGTTTCCCACCACTCAGACCTCTATTTACATCACATACAAGATGTATGTGAATGCTCAGTAAAGGAAGACATCAAAGGGGGTAGAAAATGGAATGTATGCAGCTGAATCTTCCCCCAGCAGAGCTGTTAATGTACCTCATACACCAGAAATGTATTAAGAGGGACACTTCAATAACATTGATAATGGCCTCCATTATTAGGATGTCTTTGTTAAATTGTGCCCCTCCTGCAGACAGGGCACCATCTGTTCCCAGAAAACCCCTCATTCATCTGGTCCCCTGGTTGGAATCTCTTCTGAGTGGTTTCAGCTGTCCATGTGTTTGTCTGGAGAACAATAGCGGGGTTTGGTGAGGTCTGGAGGGAGCAGGTCTGTAGGGGACAGGACCTATCACCTTTCTCTCAGCTGGGTTTCTTTTTTGAATCAAATTTTGTCCCCTCACTGCTCTTCCTCGCTTCCTTCTCTTGTGCCTGTACAGCTTCTACAGGAATAAAGTGCAGAAATCCCTGTTATTTGGATGTTTTAAAGCATGACTTTAGGCAGTCAGAGTGATTTCATAATTCATCATCTGGGCACAGACTTTTTTTTTTTAAATTGAAAGCAAAAGAAAATAGAATGGATTTCATGAAGTCTGGTCTGTCTCCTCTTAAAAGCAACAGTTTTGAGAACACCAAGCCCTTTCTTTTTCTGCAGATCCATGACTCCAGCCCAAGCTGACCTTGAATTTCTTGAGAATGCAAAAAAGCTGTCTATGTATGGAGTCGACCTTCACCAAGCTAAGGTGAGAGCCAGTGTGTGTGCACCTACCTGTGAATTCTGTAATTTGATTATCCTCCCCTTGCAGGAGCAAGTTTACCTGTTTTGGGACGCTCCATTGCAAAGAGAGGCAGTATGGAGATACAGACATACAGCAGGAATGGCTCAAGCATTCCTGCAAGAGAAGTGATTCTTTGTGGTTGCTTATTATTTATACATCACAGTAAACTTTCCAAAGCTTCTCATATAGACAGGTCCTTGCTCTGACTAACTTAGAATACAACATGTATTCCCTGCCACATGAGTGTCTGTGCTCAAGAAAATGCAGGAGGGGTTCTTGATGAGCCCTTTGGGCAACCAGCAGAACAGGTGAGATTAGCAGGAAGGGAGGAGGTTGTCAGAAAAAGTGTGAAAGAAAAGGAATGGTGGCCGTGGAGCTGGGAGCTGGAGTCCGGGTGGTGGGAGATGGATTTATGGGAACACCAGAGGGATAATTTGGAAGGCTGTTGTTGACATGAAACTCTTAAATCTGACACTGCTTAAATCCTCATCTGCATTCCCAGGACTTAGAAGGAGTGGATATCACTCTGGGAGTCTGTTCCAGTGGTCTTCTTGTTTACAAAGATAAACTGAGAATCAATCGCTTCCCATGGCCCAAAGTCCTGAAGATTTCCTACAAACGCAGCAGCTTTTTCATAAAGATTCGGCCAGGGGAGGTACGACTGGCTCCTGTGGGGTCTTGTCATCCTCTTCTTCCTTGGGATGGTCCCTGTGTGTGTGTGTGTTGCTGGAGCAGAGCAGGGTGGGGTCAGGCTCTTCCCTGCGGGAGCCTTTGTCAGTCGGGGTGTCTGATCCCGGCTGAAGCTCTAGGCCAACTGATGACAATGTAACAGTGGGTCATCCAGCACCACCTCCTGGCATTGCTGGGTACTCCCAGCATCCAATATCCCAGCCGGGAATGGCGTGAGAGGTGGACAGATGAAATTAGGGCAGCAGTAACTCATTTTTTGGAAATGAAAGAGCCAAGACAATGGCTCTTTGTCTTGAGCTTTCATTTGAAGAAAATAAATAAAAATTAGAATTAGTTTTTCACCTAAGTGCAGGAAGCAGGAAATAGATGCATTGGTGCTGCCTCTCATGAATGGGGAAAACCCTGGAGTAGCCTGGTTACATCAGGGCTACAATGGGGATCCACCTCTTTCCTCTTCTTCCTCCTTCTACTTTCACTGCCATAAACCAGCCTTGCAGTGTTTGACCTCAACCCACAGCTGGGCAGTGTGAGAGGAGGAATAAATTATCTGACTGGCTGAAAAACCCATGACATGTTGCTCTGCAAATTCCAGTGCATCCTGAGGAATGCCCAGACTAGTGGCCAAGTCCTCTCTTTCCTCTGACCCGAGGTCCTGCTGCACGGTGTGGGGCAAGTTCAGCAGTTTGTGCCACAGCAGACCAGGGTGGTGGGCTGGGGACTGGGCTCCTGCTACATTTATTTCCTGCTATATCTAAATAATTTATGGTTTCCACAGCAAGAACAGTATGAAAGTACAATTGGGTTCAAGCTACCAAGTTACCGGGCAGCAAAGAAGTTGTGGAAAGTATGTGTTGAACATCACACCTTCTTCAGGTGGGTTTTCTGAACAGTAGCCTCACCCTGAGCAACTTAGTGCTTGAATTTAACTATTGAAAATGAGCATTGTTCCTTAGCATTTTGGAAAAATGGGAGAGGAATGGTTTCAGGGACAGTAAATGTTTATTTTACAGTAATCTTTTTAAGCAAGTTCTTCTTTCTAAGGTGCATAAGACAAAGCTCTTTGGGTCATGTAGATGTGAGACATCTTTAGTATGTGCATTTCCTTGGCAAAGTGGATGTAGGAGACTCCTTTAATTTCTATTTTAATTCCTCTTCACATGCCCCTTCCTGGCTCTGGAGGTGTGATTTTTTAAATGTGTGTGTGTCTTTTAGGCTGACTTCCACCGAGGCCATCCCGAAGAGCAGGTTCCTGGCACTGGGCTCAAAGTTCCGCTACAGCGGCCGGACACAGGCACAGACACGGCAGGCGAGCGCCCTGATTGACCGGCCCGCGCCCCAGTTCGAGCGCACGGCCAGCAAGAGAGCGTCCAGGAGCCTCGATGGAGGTGAGTCAGCCCCTCTCCCTTCTGGAATCACCAGGATGCTGAGGTACTCCTTAAGGAATACCTGGATTCCCTGCTGTACAAAACACAGGTGTAACTTGTCACTGGAGTAAAAGACCTTGTTCCTGCCCCTTACACGTTTAGGAATTGTGTCTCTAGTGAGATTGAATTGGTGCTCTGCTGGTTAGAGTAGGATGCTGATAATACCGTGTGGATGGGTTCATTCCCAATGTAGGCCATTCACTTAAGAGTTAGATCCTATAATCCTCATGGATCCCTTCCAACTCAGTGTTTTGTGATTCTCTGGTTTGGAGTTGGACTCAATGGTCCTTGTGGATCCCCTCTAACTCAAAACATTCAGATTCATCACACAACCTTCATTCACATCAACAGAACAACTAAATCAAACCAAAAATTCCCCCTACAAAAAGCAAAACGGCATAATTACAGCACAGAACAAAAGTGGATAGTTTACACTTAATCCACCGCTTTTCCCTTCACCACAATTACAAGAATTCTCCATGATCATTCTGCTCTCTAACATTGCTTAGTACTTTTGCCCAGTACCTCTCCCAGTTTTTATTCTTATCTCAATATCACAACACTGTGAGGGCTGTTATGGGTAAATTAAATCCATCTCAGCCAGACCCAATACAAAAATGCAAGCCAAGGGTGGTCTCAGCAGAACTGACTGATGAAAAGAATGTAAGTGCTGAAGGCTTATGGTAAAGTTCTGCTTGTAAAAATATTTCTCCACTTGACCTCAAAGCATTTTCCTTTAGAAAATCAGGAACCAAGCCATTCTATTTGTTTTGTTTAATATAACTTCTTAAATGTCATAGTTTTACATGAGGGGGAGATTTTTTTTGCCACAAAAGAAACTTTTTTGATGTCTCTTAAAGCAATGCTCCGGTTGGAGTTGAGGTGTGTCAGTCAGATCGGCTCATCCCTGAGATATTTAAAAAAAATAACAGCAGAGGAGGTGAGGCATGGAAAAGAGAATGCCTAAGTTTGGTCCACGTGATCTGTATCACAGGGTATTAAGATCCAGGGAAAGAGGATCATCCCTGTGCACCATGGACTCCTGATGGAGCAGGGATCATGTTGCTTTGAGCTCTGAGTTTGTGCTGCAGCCTGGGAGGACCAGGGCTACCCAGCACCCCATGACCAGCAGCAGTCAGGATGTCCCTGCTCCTGGGCTCAGTGACATCCCAGGCCTGGGTTTTGTGTTGTGCAGCTGGAGGGAAGGGATGGTTCAAGCTCCATAGGGCAGCAAAGCCAAATTCCAGCTTCTCTGCAGTCTAGGCATGTGAGGTTCCTCAGTCATGGTGCCCAGCAGTGAGGGGACCAGTGCTGCTGGTTGCCTATCAACCATGCCATTATGACCCCAGATGAGTAGAGAAATTGCAGCTGCAGTGCTACACTTGGATGTCAGAGCTTGGAAAAAGCAGCCTGGGAATGTGACACTCCTGCCCCCTTGATGTCTGCGCCTTTGCCATGCGGGCGGTCATTAACATGTGCCCCATTTCTTCAGCGAAACGTGTGACTCAAAAGGTTGAGTTCAGAACCATAGAGGAAGAAAAGCAGAAGGAGGTGGTGGTGGTTGAGGTTCCTGAACCAAAACCTGTGGATCATATCCGAGAGAAGCCAGGTATAGCTGTGGTGGTGGCGGCTAAAACTCTCTGCAGTGCCTTTCCTATCCTCTACATGCTTGTTCCTGACAATTTCCAGTTTTCACCAAATTTGGTGGCTTTCTCTTTTAATTTCTTTGCAAAAAGAGTTTCGCAGTGAGAGGAGACATAGCCCAGCTTTGGGAGACTTTAAATTTCCACCTTGCACCTCATTAGACTGCAATTCTTGTGGGGAAATGGGAAAAAGATTAGGATGTTCTGGCACTTGAGAACTCTTCTGTTAAATGTGGGTAGTTTTGTATATGTGGATTTAAAAACTTTAAAGTTTGATATTAAAACTTCCCATGAAACTTCTGAAGTTCTTCATCCCAGGACCTCCTTGCCATTTTGGGTTGGGTTTTTTTGGTGTTTCAGAAATGCTACCTATTTTACTCTGCGGAGTTTATTTCTCTTAGGATAGATACTGTTAATAAAATATGAATGTCCTTAAGAGGTGTGTAGGTACAAGAGCACATTTGAATAGTAGTAAGTATATCACAGCAATAATATTGCAAATATTTACAGTCTTCATCACTTGGATAGTGACCACCTGTGGTGTGTTAGGGCTGGAGATAATTCACCTGCAAAATGCTTTGGCTACCATACTCCCACACATAATTTTTTACAGTGTACTTCTGACTGCATTACTCTTTTTCTAGTATCTAGATCAATTTTTCATGAAGTGTGGCAAACTTCCCCTCCATGGGCATTCCTTGAATCCCTCACTAATCAGCATCTCCTGGTGGGGAAAGCCTGATGCTGTAAAAGCAGAAGATGGGGAATTTCAGACACTGGGGTAGATTTGAAGTTGATCACACAAGTACATTTAATTAAAGCTGCTAGTTTTTAGAAAGATTTTTGTTTGGATGTGTTTTTCCTGGATTTTGCCAGGCAGCACCTTCCTCCCTCCAGACTTGGCAGGCAGAACCCTTCCTAGTTTCCACGCTTGAGAGCTGTTTGTGTGTCCCACATCTCCTTTCCCGGGCAAGGAGCCCATGAAGCTTATTTTTGTGTTCTTTCCTCCTCCCATCCAATACACTGTTGGGTCTGACAGCACTAGAAGGAGTGACACAGTTCCATGGTGGAAAATTACTACTGAACTGCCTGCAAACCTCCTTGCTGTTTCCAGCTACTGAGAAGGATCTCCTCACTCCTTGCTGTGGTGACCATCATGTGTCTGTGTGCGTCCCCAACCCCCATTAACACCTGCACACCTCTTTCTAGCCAAACACACTCTTGAAACTTCTGAAATGAAACCAATTGCAGAGGAGGAAGAGGAGGAGGAGAAGGTAGAGGTGGTTAAGGTTCCTGTTGTCAAGCCAAAGTCAGCGGAGCTGGTGCAGCCATGGTCAGGTACAGCCACAGTGGTGTTTGGTGGCACTGGCTCCAGTGCTGGGGTGAAGTGTTGCAGTGCTGTAGGACAGAGGTTACACTGGTTGTGGTGGTGTTTGTTGGCACTAAAATCACCTGTAGCTTTGCTGTGTGCTGCTTTTCAGGTGTGCTCTGGGTACAGTGAGGGGTGCCATGCACTGGCTGTGTGTGGAAATGAGTGTGCCTCTTAAAGCTCTCCCATACTGCCCCTTCTTGTGCAGTTTGTTCCCCTGTGCTGTAGGAGTGTGCAGTGCCTGGAAATCAGGTTACAAGATCTGGAACTGCTGGAGGTCACCTATATTCCACTGTATTTCTTCACTAGAGAGCTGCTGCTTGCCTAGTTGGGGAAGGATGTCAGAGCAACATCACTGCTGCAGACAGATACATATTAATCATAATTAAAAGTAGAGTGGATTATGTGTTGCAGGAAGAGGAAATTAAAGCCATAGAGGGAGATAACTGGGAACATCATGTGTTTCCTTGGTTAGTATGAAAACCACTGGAGGATGGTCATGGCCTCAAGGCTGCCAGACCACCAGGAACATTTGGACAGTGCTTTCAGACATTTTCAGGTGGAACTGTTGAGATGTCCTTTGCAGGGTCAGGAATTGGACTCTATGATCCCTGTCTCTTTCAACCCCACATATTCTGTGATTCTGTATTCCATGGGATGTGTGGCAGCAGATTGAACATTAGCTAATGTCAGACCCAAGCACATGCAGGTCTCTCCTGTTGTAGCTGCCCCTTCTCATCCACCTCCTGCACTTTTCCTCATCCTGGCTTTTCTGCTCCCAGTAGGGACTGTTGGTGAGGTGATGGCCATGGTGATGGTGATCGGTCATAGAATTCTGGAATGGTTTGGGTTGGAAGGGACCTTAAAAATCGTCCGTTTCCAATCCGTTCTATATCTCAGTGATTTTTACTGTGTTTAAATATATGTGTCAAAATAGCCAAAGGCAGTTATTCAGATGTAACTAAAATACAGTTCTGGCAGCCCAGAACTCATGTTGGATGGCAGAAGAGAAGCTTGGTGTCTGTTACCATTTTTACTGCATGTCTTGATGCTCTGGGAGAGCAGCAAGAGAGATGGCCCTGCAGATTTACTGGTGGCAATATTTCCTTTGCTGCTTCCTCTTTAAGGTGGCATTTTAACACATCCGTAACTTTTTTAGCCAAACGTGATCTTGGCAGTATTGAGATAAGCCCAATTGAAGAGGAGGAGGAAGAGAAAATGATGGTGGTGAGAGAACTAGAGCCGTTGCCGAAGGAGTCAGGTACCACCTCAATGACAGTTTTGCGCTCCCAGCATTCTCCTCATCCCAGCCACCCCTGCCATCTCACCTCTGTACAACCTTCCCAGCGGCTGTCACTGCTTTCCGTGACATGAATGCACTGGGACACAACACCGATTGTCCTTCGAAGAGGATAACACAGTGTCTGGGTCACATAAATGAACTGCTGTACTGAGGAGCAGGGAGAGAATGGAGCTGGCAATGGTGGGGTGGGTTTTAAGGTTGTTTACAACAAGATGTGGTGTCCAGGAGTTTGTCTTGAAAGTGTAATTCCAATCTCTGGAAATTCAGAAATTAAAAAAAAAAATGTTTTGCCTTCACCTAGTACATTTTTTGGCCACATAGATGCCTTATTGTCTCTGTATTTTTTTAAGACACAGATGAAATGTTACCTTTTCAGTACAACAGGAATTCTTAATAAGGAGTTGCTTGAAATTACAATTTTTATTTTAACAGCAAATTTTCTGTGAGTGACTGGCTGGGCATGGGTGACCTCATGTAGGCTGAAATAGGATACACAGTAAGATCCTGCTGCAAACTGTGATTTTGGGAATGTGAGACCATGTCAAAGTTATTCTTTTATGTGACTGGGTATCTTTTTAGTGAAACATTCCTAAAAAGCAACATCAGGAAAACCAAATACCTTATTGTATCCCTAGGTACACACAGGAAATTCATTTGGGCTTGCTTTGTCACACAGCTTTGGCTTGAATATTTACTTGGGGTTGGGCAACTACGTGGCAAATCAGAAATTGAAGGAAAGGAGTAGGCAGTTGATTTTGTGTGGACCTAGTGCTTGTATTTACAACTGTCATCCTCTGAAAAGATGATTTTTGGCAGCATGCTGTTCATTTCTGCACTGTCACTGGCCTGGAGGTGCTGGGTATCTTCCCACTCTTCTGCCTTGAAGATACCCAGCTCAGACACAGCCCCAGCCTGCCTTGAAACCCACTGGGCAGTTGCTGAGAAGTTTGCTAGAGCAATGCTTGTTGATTTTTTTGGGGGGGAGGGTGGGGGAGTCTGTGTTTCCCTTCCAGAAGCCATCTGTTTCTGCTTGAGGAGATGCCCATGAGTACAGAACTCCTCACACTGTGTCCTTTCAAGTTGCACTGGAGTGGAGTCCATGTCAGTTGTGTGTGAAGGACCCAGAAATCCATGGCACAATGTCAAAAATAGATTTGCCTTTCTGGTGTGGCTTCTCTGCAGAGTGCAAGCTTGCTTTTTTTAAACCATCTGGTATGGAGTTTTATTTAATTTTATTTTAAACCATAAGGAAAATAATCTCAACTCTCCCATACTAAATGCACAAGCTGCTTTGCTCAACATCTTTTTTTTTTCCCCCTTTTCTTTCATCTTCCTCCTCTTCCTTCTCCCTTTCTTTTTAAATGACAGCAGTGTGATTTGGAAAGACTTTGCCTAGTCCTTTGAAAAGTTACCTGCTCTGAACCTTGTCCCTGTCTGTCCCCCATCTCAGCAGTGGCTGTGATAACCCCAGAGCGGAGTCCCCGGCCCACTTCAGCCCCGGCCATTGCTCAGAGCCACCCTGCAGAGCCAGTCCCAGCTAAGTCCGACGTGAAGGATGTGACCGCATCTAAAGTAGGGAAGGAAACAGCAAAATCTGATGTGAGACGTGAAGAATTTCCACCAGAGAAACCCAAGGAGCCAGTGGATGCCTCAAGGGTAGGTCAGAGTGGAGTCTCTTGGGAAGAGCCAGGCTGGAGCATCACTCAAGAAGTCACCCCAAAGCAGCAGCTCTGTCCTGGGACATGAGGGGTTTACACCTCTATCCAGTGTCAGGTGGGAGCAGGCACAGGGGTCTGGCTGCCTGGGAAATCCCAGCCATGACATTCCGGATTGAAGAAGGAGCTCTAGGGTAGCTGGGTTTTGGTCCTTGTAGTCAAAGCAAGTGCAGCCTGCTGATACATAGTTAAAAACACTGGCAAGAGCTGCACTAGAATTCAGAGCTCACCCCTGGCCAGGCTGTTCTCCCTGGTTCCTGGTATGACAGCAGGAGGGAATTGCAGTGAAATCAGTGATAATGGGTCTGGTCTGCAGCCCAGCGCCGAAATGGTTTTCACCTTGATAGGCTTTTGCTAGGAGAGCTGGTAATAAATACAGTGCTGCAAACTGGACTAAAACTTTAGTTGAAAATGACACTGGTGAGACCTTGGGGAGTTTATTGTTTCAATTCAGTACTTTTAAACCATTATTTGATCTTTCTACAAATGTCTGAATTCTTTGCTGGGGTTGATATATGTGTGCCGTTCTAAAAGTCAAAATAATGTGCAGAATTGTTGTTGATATTACAGTGTCCATAATATTCAGCAGGTCTTACTGACTTATTGAAACCCTGTGGTGGTGAAGCAGAAGTGTTTGCCTTGAGGCACAATTTTCACATTACTCCAAAATTTCGCTGTTCTCAGCATTGCAGGAACCACATAATTATAAACATATCACACAGTGGGTCTTGTGTGAGCATCTCCAATGAACATTCCTATTAGTTAAGGTTTGGAAAGGGAGGTGAAGAAAGGGAAGTTGCTTCAAAAAATTCCATGGCCCACGTGAACAGTAATTTTTAAATGAAACTGCTGAAGAAAACTTCAGTCTGGCACTGTGGGGTGGGAAGCAGAGCACAGAGATCCTGTCCTGCTGTTCCTGCCCAGCTGTTCCCCCTCCCTTCATGTCACACTGAGAATGAGGAAACTTTACTTATCCCATCTTACTTATTATAGGTTTTTTCCTAAGTGCTTAAACATTGGATTTTTTCCCCCTTTAAATATATATGTGGGAGGAAAACTGATTTAAACATATCAAATTTACAGTTTCTCCAATGGAGCTTCTTTTAACACCCACTGATACTTTTACCTTCAGAGTACTTAGCAATCCAGTTTCCCTAAAATATTTCCCTTAGAGTGTTAAGACAATCTTGGCTCTCTAGTTATGGACAGGAGAGAACCTAATTTGTGATGTTAGGCTTGGTTTTGTAGCTATGCCTTTTCTTACTACCTCTGTCAATATAATACCTGTGATATAACCAATAATTTCTGGTTTTGGGAAGTCTGTATTAATTTGAGCATGTTGTTTTGTTTGGATTTTCACTTGGAGATCCAGCTGCAAATGCCATTTGAAAACATTGCCTGACCAAGCTAATCCAAGTGGGAAGCCCTTCTTCAGAAGCACTGGAGAGTACTGGTTTCAAATACAAATAATTCTCAAACTGGAGGAATTATTTAACATGCTGTTGACTAACAGAGTGCTGGGAAGCTGCCGTGTCATTAACCCCTGCACAGAGCTACATGTTGGTTTTTGCATGTCCCCCCAGCACCTCAAAACCAACTTTATGCAGCTGTGTTTAGAAACTAAATGGTTTCTTGAAGCAAATCTACTAACACAAAATGTTTTTACCAATTTATTTCTTAAATGTAGGTGAGGAAAACACACATTGAGGTCACAGTCCCTACCACGAATGGTGCCCAGCCCCAGGTTTGTGCTAATAATTCAGTTTAGGTTGTTCACACTTGTTTTTTTGGGTTTTTTTTTTTTTTTTTTTTTTTTTTTTGTTTTTT
>VWZN01014089.1:380898-422021 GCA_013396955.1 Regulus satrapa | reverse complement strand
TTTTGGGGCTTTTTTTTTTTCCAAGGTTCAATATAGTTAAATGAACCAACGATTTTTTTTTTTTTTTTATCACTACCCAACAGCAGCAGCCTGCAGAAAAAGAGGAAGAGCTGATAAGAATGAGGAAGGTTAGCCATTTTACCCTTTCACCGGCCAAAATTTGCCATATCATTCCTTCATCTGTAACCTGTTTAAAAAGACAGTGCTCAGTTTCTTCATGGGCTTTGGGTTGGGGAGTTGCTTTTCTTTAAACTACAAAATACTTGATTTGGAAATCACTAGCTGTTTGTCCCATAGACAGCCTGATTGCTGAAATTATGCGTGTTGAATGCTAAAAAGAAACACACTTGGTTTGATTTATGAAATTTCTTCTCTGTAACAAATTTAGTTAGAAACTAAATGTAGCCTGAATTGCAGGAAATGCAAAACAGAAATCAGGAGAAAGCTTTTTTGATATTGATTAAGTAATAGGGAAACATGCAAGATGGGAAAGTGGTTAAGGTGCAGTTGCTGTGCACATTAGGGCTTGTAAAAGTCTCCCCAGGCAATGTAGCCTCAAACTCAGGGGTGGGCCTGCATCTCTCAGGAATGTGATGTGGAGACTCTGTGAGGCTTCCACAGAAAACCAGGAACTGTCTCTTTGTGGCCGGAGCCAAGGCCCCCTGGGAGCTGTCTCTTTAAAGGACTCATTGCATCTCCCATTCTCCATATGCCAGATCCCCATTCCCAGCAGGAATTCCCACCCCATGCTGCCACAACACTGCACTCCCAACCCTGAGTTAACTTTTTAATTTGCCGATTTATCAATCCCGCAAGACCAATGTTTTAATTTTTATGCTTTTTTTGTTTTGTTTTGTTTCCCCCCTTTTCTTTCATTTTCACAGAAGAGATCAAAGAGGCTAGATGGTGAAAACATTTATATCAGGCATAGCAATTTAATGTTGGAGGTTTGTATGAACTTGAAGCTTTTTTTGAGTTGCATTTGCTAAACCTTCTGCATCTGTGCTGAACTTCTTCCTCTTCTGCTGCTGCCTTTGTTTTTGCATGCTCTTGCATGAAAGACCTTTTGATTTTATTTGATTTTTTAATTATGCTTCTGCATGGTGACAGTAAACATGATAATGTGTAGGCCTTCTTCCTTCTTCCTCTTCTGACTGTCATTCTCTCATATCTCACCAAAATACATGATTGGCAGTGCTCAGATCTGCTCTGGGACCCACTGGCTGCTCAGGGGGTCATGGACTGTAGTGCTGGGCTCATTGACCAGTTTTTCACAGCTTGATACAAATTATTTTCCTGGGGGAAAAGACAATCTGTGAAAGTACAAAATTCAGGGTAAGTTGCTCGTGAAATAGGGGCAGATTGCTCAGAGCAGCTGTGGCTGCCCCATCCCTGGAAGTGTCCCAAGGCCAGGTTGGACAGGGTTTGGAGCAACCCAGAACAGTGGAAAGTGTCCCTGCCCAGGGCAGGGGGAGAATGGGATGGGCTTAAAGTTCCCTTCCAATCCAAACCATTTCAGGATTCTGTGAAATTGTCACCTCTGTGGTGTGCAGGCCACTGCAATGTCCACGTTGTTTTAGGCAGGAGAAATCCTTTGGGATACTGCAGTGCTGTTTGCAGTTTTTCCATCCTCCTCCCAGCCCTTCCTGGCCTTGCAGCACCTCACCACCCCTGGGCCCCATCCTGCCTCAGAGCATCAGGTCCCTGTGGATCTGGTAGAGAAGCTCAGGGGTCACGGGTGGCTCGTCCTTCCACATTACAGCTCTTCCCTTTGAATTTGGGACCCTTTTCCACTTGGTTTCACCTAAGATCAGTCTCAGAACAGACCATGCCAATCATATATTTTATTTTCTTTAATACACTCTGTTATGGGAGATGTTTTGTGGCTTCTGATATTCCGGTCCTGTGTTACGTGTTTCTATTCAAACTTGCAGCACCAGCAGCTCGTAGGGGTTCCCTGGTGGTATCTCTTGAAAGTGGAGTGTGCTAACTGCCTTTTCCTCATCAGAATGTTCAAAGTTTTGCAGCTTCTGTGTGGGTTTTTTGGGGTTTTTTTGTTTTGTTTTTTTTTGGTTGTTTTTTTTTGTTTGTTTGTTTGGTTTGTTTTTTTGGGGTTTTTTCGACTACTGCAATGTAGAGCTTTGAGTCACAAGTGAAGAGTCTGCACATATAGGCAGAGTTCCACCCTGCCGGAGCACTCTGAAGACCATGCCTGTTGCTTTTTCACCCAACTCAAACGGCTCCGATTCCCCAACCCCAAAAAGAGCTTTTGTCATTGCTTCTAACCTCCTTTTTCCCATCAGTGCAATACTTGCCTCCAAGCCCTTTCCCCACAGTTCTGTTGCAGGTGCTCCAGCCCTCCTCTACAACAGGGCTGACCCTGCAGCTCACCCCCTTTATTCCCTTCATATTTTGAATCCATGCACTTGGCAGATCAGCTGTTTTCCTGGCAGATCTCACCCTCCTGAAGCTGCCTGTGGATTTTATTGAAAGCCTAAATTTGAACATTCCATGTGCACTGGGTTCCAGCAGAAAGGGGAGAAAACAGGAGGAAAAGGGTGATGCTGAACAAGTTGGTTCCTTAAGGTGCTTCCCAGACCTGGCTCCACATAGCTCCTCGTGGCTTTGGCTCTTCTGCCAGCCCTCCCAGGCCCTGTTCCTGTGCGGTGCTGGAAAGCCAAGTTGGTCCTTCTCTCTTCTCTGACCCAGGAGCAGCTGTAGGATTCTTGGACCAGGCAGGGATTTACCCCAGAGTCCACAGCAGACTCATTTCTATTGTTTTTTTTCCTACCTAGCAGGTGCTTGCCTTATACTTTTAATCTAGGATAGAAGCCAACATTTGTTATTTTCCCCTCAGAACTGTGACAAAAAGAGTAAATATTGTTAAAGAGGTGTTTGGCCCTGTGGAGGGAGGGTGGTATGTCCTGGGTGAGCTTCAGGAATGGAGATCTTTGGGAGGGCCCTCCTTTAGGGATGTGTTTGCTGTCCCATCTTCTAAAATCAATGGGCTGAGTAACAACTAAAAGTAGAAAAGTAGTGAAATTTCCTGGTGATGCTTTTACCTTGATTTCCCCCTTTCTTGCTGCTTTTTGGCCCTATCCTGAAAAGTTGCTCTTTGGCTTCTGCAAAAACTTTCTTTTCTACAGCCTCTGGTTTGCTTGCAAGGAAGAGCTATTTTTAACAAGTTGACTTGCCTTGAAGTCTGTGTGTTTATGCTGTAAACTGGCATCACAGAGTAAAAATCTGACTTTTTCCAGATGAAAAATTTTAGCAGGAATTTCTTGATTGAGCCAGCGTAAAATAAATTTTCAGTTTGATTTTTTTCCAAAGAAATAATCTCATCTTTGTTTCTGAAGTCTAAAAGTTCCTATGATAGCTCTTGGAGGGAGGGGAAAAAATGGTAATGGGAATATTCTGGAAGCAAAGATAATTTCTGCTAGGATAAAAGAGAGACAGGTATGAAAAGAGTAAATAAAACTGGGGAAACATTTTCTTTATCATCAATTGTAGTAATAGCTGGAAATACACAGGCTAGCAGAGGGAAAAGAAAGCAAACCCACAAAATTTAAAGATGTTAAATTAAATAACAGAAAGAAACATAGTCTGGCAACTTTTAAAAATCCTGTTTGGGGAAAATCCATGATATTCCAGCTCAGCTGTCACCTGGTTTGGTGTAGCTTGAGATGAACCAATGACATGTTCCATTGCTGGAGGAGACTCTGTTCCATGGTTGCAGTTTATCCCAATCAAAGAGGAGAAGAGAGGATGCTCCCTTTGTGTGTTTGCAGTGTGAGCACAGTTTGAGAAGTTGTCAGCAGCTCTGCTGAGTGCAGCTTTGCTAAGCACAACTTAGGCAGTCCTGTGTCTCTCCGTGTCCCTTCACTTGTCCTGTCCTTTTGCTGATAGGATCTAGATAAGACCCAGGAAGAAATAAAGAAGCACCATGCCAACATCAGTGAGTTGAAGAAGAATTTCATGGAGTCCGTCCCAGAGCCTCGGCCGAGTGAGTGGGACAAACGTTTGTCCACCCACTCCCCTTTCCGAAGCCTCAACATCAACGGGCAGATACCCACGGGAGCGGATGGAGTGAGTACCTCGGCATGGGGTGTTCCAAGGGGCAGCATTGCAGTGTGGGATTCAGCTCCCTTTAGCTTCTACTTGTTTTCAGTTTTAATAGTTAGTATTGACTTGTAATATGTAGAATGTTCTCTGACAGAATCTAACCTTTAAGCATAGTATCATAAAAATGTGATTTTTTTTCTTTTTGTAGAGAAGGATGTAAGAATTCCTTAACTGGTGTTGATGCTGCTTTTCTTAGTGTTGCTGTCAGTGTGATGCTAGAGAGCTCTTCCTTTGGCTGGTTTGGGGACTGGCTCATTCCTGGATCTCCCCAAAATGTGGAAAAAGCCCAGACAAACCCAAAATCCAAATACCTAAATTATTACTTCAGAGGTAATACTGCAGATAGCCCAGTGGTGAAGCACTGGAATGGGATTCTTTTTCCAAAATCACTTTATTCTCCAGTTAATCTGGTATATCATTTGGTTTAGACTTGCATTAGGAACTCCAGGTGCTGTTCTGCTGTGGAAGCTTTGAAAAGACTCCTCAGGTGGCCACAGTAGGGCTGTTCAAACATGATAGGAATCTTCTCCTTCCAGGAACTGTGTGTTATTAACCACATATACTCACAGTTTCTCTGCTAATTTTCTTTAAAAGGTGTATTTTCAAGGAAAACACAGTCACCAACTTGTTTCTTCTTGACTAACAGACACCTCTGTGTCATACTGGTGGTAACTGGTTCAAATTTGGAGCCTGTGAGTAAAACTGTAGTTGGTGCCTGTGGTAATCACTACTTTTAAGTAGTAAATACAGTTCTTTATTGCAACAGAAAAATTGCATCCTGACCACAAAGTAGTCGCAATTGAAGACTCTCCTGGTTGAAAACCCAGTTTTTCCCTTTCCTTCCCACAGCCCTGCAGATGAACTAGTATTTCATGTTCAAACAAGGCGGGTACTTATTAATCAGGAAATAATCTTGCAGTGGATGCAGGGTTATTGTAACATGTGCAGGGGGTTTAACACCAAGTTTACTACAGGCTCCTCAAAGATTGGAGTAAAGCCAGGACAGCTAAAGGGCTTTTTTTGCCTGCTAGAAAAATGAGATCCCCAAAATGAACTTAATCAGGGTTGGTTGTTACAGAATCTCAGAATGGTTTGGATTGGGAGGGAACTGAAGACCCATCCAGTGCCCATGGACAGGGACACCTTCCTGTCCCAGGTTCCTCCAAACCCCATCCAACCTGGCCTTGGATACTGCCAGGGGCAGCCACAGCTTCTCTGGACAACCTATCATTGGGATTACCCTGTTTCACACAAGGATAGACTTTGCCCTCTGTGGCTGAGCGTCAATGTAGATTCCCCAGGAATGTGGGCAACAGAGCTCTGCTCACAGTGCCCAGTGGGTTTTAGAGTGTGGGTGGGACAGAGCAGAGGCTCTCAAGCTCCACAACTACAGTTCAAGAATGTTATTCTTGGTTTTTATGAAGAATTTTTTGCAATGTGGGCACATTGAGACCTTGGAGGGCTGCTGGTCACCATAACTGGATGGTGTGCACTTGTCCCTCCTAAGGCTGTGGTGGGTCTGCAGCACTGCAGAACTGGTGTCAGCCCTAGATTTGCGTTTCTGGAAGTTCCTTCTTAATCTAGTCCTCTTCAAAGTGATCTCGCTCTGAGGTGGCCACACCCTGCTAGGATCTTCCAGAAATGCATCTTCCTCAGGCTCTGACTGGAGAAAAAGTTTTCCCTCACCGGCATGTGTTGAAGGGTCATAAATCAGATGGTAATTATGGATGGTAAGTCATGGTGCAAAGCCATTGCTCCTGTTCATGATGGTACCTTCACCCTGCCTTAGTGGCCAAAGGGGTTTTTGCCAGTGGCCACTTTTCTGCTATTCCTGTATGTTTTATTACAAGACAACTGAACCTTAACACGCTTTGTGTGTCCAGGTCAAGAAAGTCACTGTCCTATCTTCTGAGAGACAGGTTGGTGGGCTTTGAGGTAAAGCTGCTGCTCTGATCTGTGCTTCTGAACCAGACTTGCTATTGCAATGGCACTGAGCAAAAATTCAACAGCAGCTGCTGGATAACATTTTTCTTTTGGCTACATGAAGTAGTTTCATAACTCACACACCCAGAGGACTTTGGCACTGCTGCAGCTTTTGCAGCTTTCAATTTTTGCTTATTTTGGTGCATGGCTGGTTCGAAAAAGCTGCATGATTGATATAACCATGTATTTGGAGACAAAAGCAATTCTGAAAATGTAACTGTTCCCTGTTCTTTTTATGTTGTCTTTCTTTCTGTTGGTTTGTTGTTTTTTTTTTTTTGTTGTTGTTGATTTAACGATCATGTTACTCTTGCATTTTATATTTTCTTTTGCTGCCCAGTCTCCCAGCTATTTTCTCCCGAATTCTCACCACTTAGGGGTGTGCAAAGAACCAGTCCCAAAATACCGCACTGACCAGCGGAGGTTGGCTCAGCTGAGGGAGCTTAGAGCCAAGTTTTTCCTCTCCTAAGTACACTTGGGTTTGACCAGGCCTGGCAAACTAAAGGGATACAGAGTTACTGAGTAGCAACATTCCCACAGTCTGTCCTTTCTTCAGCAGAAGTGCTGAAGCCCTTGCATGGTCCTGTGTGCTGATGTACTCATTCTGAGTTTTTATCATTCTTTAGACTCCAGAAACAAAATTGCTAAAACATGGACCAAAATTCCAGGAGTTTTCACTTCTCCTACTGCCACCTTGCCCATTCCATGCATGGGATTTCTAAGATTTACAGTTTTTCACTTGTTCAATAGAATTTTCAAACCAATCAAAATTTTGATACTCTGGTCAGAACTTTGGAGAAGCATTTCATATCTGCTCTGCAGTCTGGCTGTTCCATGGGATTTTCCAAATGCTGAGGTTTAGATTAGGAAGCTGTCAGAGACCATATTTTGTACTGCACCATTCCTGTTCCAAATGCCTCAAACGTTTTTCTCACAATTCCAATTCCAAAACACTCTGGAAGATTTTGGGCATCCAGTTTTCTGGAAGGGCAGGCACCAAACACCCCTGATCCTGATGCAGATGTTGTTGATGAGCTCTGCAGAGAGAACATAGTTCTGTAGCTCCAGGGCTGGTGTGACCCAGGCCACCAGCAGCTCTGCTCCCCAGAGCAGTTTATTTTATGTTGAGAAGAGCTGCTCTAATGCTTTGCACATCTCCAAGTGTCATTTTGGGCACTTTCCATCTGTCATTTTTGTTCATCTCTCTCTGTCTTTCTTGATCTTCTACCATGAAAGCAGACACGGGAACGGCCTCTGTTAGTACAGGATGAAGACAAACTTAAAAAGCAGGAGATACCTACTGAGACAGCCTTTCCCCGGCCAGCAAGTGAAGCAACTCTTCCAAAGGTCTCTATTGCAATCCCTGAAGAGCAGAAATCACTCAAAAAGTGTCAGCTGTACTCTAGCATTTTTCCTTCTCCACGTATTCCTTTTATGATGTCCTTTCTCCTGGTCATAGCAGTGACTGTTTGGTGGCTGCTCTTTCTCTGAGTAGCAACAGGGTCATGTTGAAACCTCAAGACCAAAGCTCCTGAATTTCTTGGCTGTAGTCTCTGCTGCATCTTCCTTGTCCTGGTCTTTGATCTCCATAATTCACTGTCCCAGGGAGGGACACCCCATGACTGTTGTGTTAATCCTGCTGTATGTCCTTGTGTGGCTGTGATGGGACCTGGCAGTAGTGGTCATGGACTGCCAGGTCCATTTTGAAGGTTCCTGTGGTGCAAAAGTAAATTCTTTGAACTGTGTTCCCAACTGCTGTGGGAAGGCAGATAGGGGAAGGAAATCATGGGAGGAGAGTCTGGTTTCCCAAGCTCCTGAAGACTTCCTATAGGAATTGCTGGAGAATTGCTTTTAAGCTTGTTGTTTTAAATGTAAGATATTCACAAGCTGAAGAACATTTGACACAGATGTAAAAGGAGCTTCATAGGAAAATGCTGAATCACAGAATTCTGAAATGATTTGGGGTTGCAAGGGCCCATAAAGATAATCTCATTCCACCCCCTACTATGGGCAGGGACTCTTCCCTTGGACCAGGTTATTCCAAGTCCTGTCCAACCTGGCCTTGAAGAATTCCAGGCATGGGGAGTCCACAGCCTCTGTGGACAACAAGAGGTTGACTTTGCAGGAAGAACATTGGAATCTAATCCATAATCACTCAATTTCTAGAAAACTCAGATTGGCATTTAAATAAAAAGTGCTAGTTCTCACTCCTGCTCTCGGTAATAAGTTAGGGACAGGGTCAGCTTTTCCTAGTGGGGGAAGCCTTTGACAAAGTATCCCAGCTTTCCTCTCCACCCCTATTGTCACATCCAAGAAAATACCTAATGTTATAGAAGAAAACCCATTGCAAGGAGATAATTATTGTAAACATGAATTATTATTATTTTTTAAAATTCAATGGTCTTGGTGCACTTTGGATGTTCTGTTTAATTTGTGTGGAACTTACTGATGGCATGTTTACTGAGGCCACAGGGATGGAGTTACCTGCTGTTTGAGCATTGCCTTTGTTAGCATGTTGGCTTGGCCACATCAGGACACATTTCTAATGTTAAAGCCCTCAATTGTTTTTTACTTCTTTAACCAAACCGTTGCATGCCAGTCATTGTTTATTGCCCGTACTGTAAGTTTCTGGATGATGCTTCCATTTATCCAAGTTATCCTGGCTAAGCTGTGCAAGTTCCAGCCCAGGTGGACTGAGCAGAGCTGGTTTATGAGCTGGAGGGAAGATGGAACTTTGTATCTAAGGGGCTGAGCTGAGCCCCCCATTTCTCCTTTCAGCACTAATCAATGTTCTCCTGTGTTCATTGGAAGACTGGGCTGGACACAGCCACTCTGAGAACACCCCAGTGTCTGAGTGTTTCTGTGTGTCTCTGAGAACACCCCAGTCTCTGAGTGTCACCAGTGGTGGCAGCCGCTCTAGCAGCATGGAGGAGAAAGGAGCAGGCCCCTTATTACATGGACTAAAACATGTGAATATATATATAAATACCTGTATTTATAACCCTATCTGTATCTGTGTGAACAGTGTTAGTTAGGAAGCTAGCAGATAAACTTGAAGGAATAAGGCAAACATGGCATGTACTGTCTGGTCTGAGGGTCCATGGGTTATCATGGACAAGACACCTCTTGCTCTCGATGTACGCATTGAGATTTAAATGCTGTCTCAGAAACTTAGGTTGCTAGTGAAACCCTTTGTTTTAATCCCACAGGAATCTTTCCAATTTCTCTTGTAACCTGCTCCAATTAGTTCACCAGTTTGTGCCTTTAGGACTTTGTTTTGTGAGGATGATGCTGATTTTTTCATTGGAAAATATTCTTCCCTTTTTAATACACTGCCTTTAATATACGGTCTTCCTCCTTTGGTACTAGGAAGAGTAGAAGTCTAAGGGTTGTTGTCCAGGCATAGTCTGGTGTGAAGGAGGGTGTCAGCAGTCTGTGTCCTTGAATCCTTGGAACATGCCTTGGAATGCACTTGGATGCCAGCGGATTTGGTGTGGAGTTTAGACAGACAGAATAGGGTCCTGGAGAGGAGAAGGTGGGGGAGGATGCTGGGGTGCCATGTGCTGTGCAGAAAATGCAGGATGGAAGAAGTCAGGGAATACTTGTGGCTGGTATTCCCTGCCTGCATCTCCTTCCCAAAATGGTAACAGTTATGATGAAAAACAGGGATTGTTTGTTCTCCCCAGACTGGCATGGAGAGGGAGGAAACGGGAGCTGTTTGGATCTCTCTGTCCATTTTTTGTCCATAATTCCTGGAGGTTGAACACACAGGTGCTTCCTTCTTAAAGGCATTACTTGGGATCACTGCTTGGGATGCTGTGATAAGCACTGTTGAGTTTATTGCATTTCTGATCCAGTGACAAGAACTTGGAAACCACACTGGTGGCTTGGGCAAAGCCATTGTTTCTGTAGCTCTGTCACCCATTTCCAAAGGACCTGAAATCTAAAACTTTTGCCCAGAGCAACCTTAGACTGTAGTGCTCAGGGTGTTTCATCCCAGTGGGGTGAGAGATGGGCTCTGTCACCTTTACTCATTTCTGTAACTCTTTAATTCAAATGGTCTCTTTCTCTCTTCTTTAATCTTGAGATAAGGCCGGTTGTGAATAGCAAAAAACCTTGGAAACTTTACACTTTGAGACACTCAGGTACATTTTTGGGATTTACATACCAATTATCACTGCAGAGTGTAAAGAAACTGAACAAATGCTTTCCATTTCTCTTGCAGTTTAGAGGCCTGTTATCCATATTCATCCAGGTAAATATGATCCTACCTGACAGAGGAAACCTGTAACTAACCAGGAACAGAAGCCTCATCTGTCCCAATGCCCCAGGGATGTGCCCACTGGGCCACACCTCCTTTCCCAGTTGCTCCTCTGCTTTTTTCCCTGCTTGCTTTTGATGCAAAGGGAGTGACAGTCTATGGCAACCCATGTAAGGTCTCATTCCTGCACATTCTGTTATCCCATTTGTGCACATTCCACATCTTTTACACCTTGGTGCTGTGGTTTTCCCTTTTCCCATGATGTCAGCACAGGCTGCAGCACTGAGAGGAGGATTTTGTGAGTCCTGCTGTCATCCCTGTACGCAGGGAGAACTGATTGACTCTAGTGCTGTTTAAGGGCTGAGATCTCAGGGGATTTATAAAGGAACCAATACACGTACTTTGCTCCTATTTTCCTCAGGAGCAAACTTGCTGGGAACACGAGTAGCTCCTGGGTGCCTGCCCTGATACCAGCACCCATTGACACAGGGATTCACACACCCTGTTCAGCCTGGCTGGTGCAGTGCCAGGCTGTGAGTGATGGAGAGCTGAGTTATCCCTCCTGCAGGGAGGCTGGAAATGTCTGCAGCATGTAACCTCATCCAGGTTAGCATGAGAAATCCTGGTTTTTCAATGTGAACTGCTGCAGAAAATGGCATTCTGATGACTGGCATGATGGTGACACAGGCAGGATAAGTCTGCCAGTAGTTCTGCCCAGTGTTTTGTGGTGTGGTCGCTCAACTCTTTGATGTTCATGCATAGGATCCCATGAGAGCTGCTTCCCATCATGATATTGATGGTTGGCTCCACACTCACTTCCTGAATCTCCTTACCTGGATTCCATCTCTTCTGAGCACCACCTAAAACACACAAGTATTTATTGTGCTTGCTTGCTTTAGGAAAAGGCAGACACCAGTATTTTGAAGCAGCAGATGTGCCAGAGCCAATAGCTTGAAACTTTGATTCAACTGTGAGGCTGCACTGGGTGTGGGGCTCTAGGTGTGATAATACTTGAGGCCTTCATTGCTGTAAAACAACACCCATTTTCCTTTTTCAAGTGCGAAAAGGGAGCAGGTAAATGAGGGTGTTGGCTGCATCTCCTCCCATGTCCTGCCTCACTCAGGGAGTGATAGAAGGTGAGCTGAGGACTCTCCATGGGCAGCTCAGTCAGAGCAGTGTTCAGCCAAGACTGGCTCCCCTCTCTTGTGGTTTGTCCAGTAACTAGTGATTACCCTAAACAGTAGGTATTCCATATCTCCCTCCTGTCCTGAAATAATCAGGAGAGGTGGATTTCCTCAGCACCAAGAGAAGTAGTTTGTGTTTGGAGGAATGAGGCTTGGCTGTAACACTGGTTCCTGGGAAGGTTATCATAGAATTATGAAATGCCCTGAGTCGCAAGGGACCCACAAGGATCATTAAGTCCAGATCCTAGTTGTTATGGGCAAAGTCTTTCACTTCACATCAGTGTCAGTAATTTGTCCCTCTGAGAATTGTTCCATTGGTTCCATTGGTCTTTTTTCCTTGCCATGAGTTGATGGTGCCTGTTCTGACCTACAGGATGAGGGAGGAAGCTTTCTGGATAAATTCATACAGAAACTCCTTGGTCTGTACTTATTAGTGGGTGACACTGGAGAACCTGACAGAGGTGGTTCCTCTTGTGTCTCTGCATCTGGTGTGGTTTGTGGGGCTGGGGAGGGAAGGACTGGCCTTGGTTTGGGCCCCTTTGGGATCTTTTAGCAATGGTAGACAGTTCTGTTGGATCAATCTGTGGGGGACTAGAAACACTTTCTTTTTTTACCTAAAATGCTCTCTTTTGGAACACTTTTTTGGTTTTGTATTTTTTCCTCAGATTTTTCTTTGTAAATATGTACATGTATCTATTAATAAATGTCAATGCAAATCAGATCTTTCTTTCCACTGCTTATTAACCAAAAAAGCTATATATGACCTGTGTTAATGAATTCCTTGGACTAACTCTCAGCATTCCTTTCTCAAAGCAGGATCCATCAGACCCTGAGTCATTGGGGATGGCATTCAGGGTGTGGGTCTGCTGGACACTCTTGGGTGTGGGTTGGGTGCTCCTGAGGAGAGGGAGTACACAAGGCTGCAGTTCTAAGCTCTCAAACTGACCAGGATAATTCAACTGAGGATTAAATCCAGTTTGGTTTAAGACAGGCTTTGTTTGAACAAGTCCTCTACCAAGTGCTTAATGTCTTAACACCTTCTCCCTCTTCACTTTGGAGACTGTGTTGTAGGAAAAATCAATTGCAGAAAATTGTTTTGAGAGCAGAAGTGAGGCAGATCCTGCAGAGCTCAGCTACAAGAGCCTCTGTCCCACCTGGTGTGTTAATCTGGGGACAAAAATGCTACTTTTGGGTTTTGTAAGCGAAGAAACCAAATTCCTAATGAACCACTGTTCCTTAGCTAGTGTTACAACACAAGCTGGTGGGTTTTTTTCTGGTTGAAGCTCAGGTTGTGTTTTGAGGCTGTGTCAAGAGTCAATTTTAAGTCCCAAGTTTTGGGAGAGATTACAGGAAGGCAGATCTGGCTGCTCATAATGCCAGTTTCCCAAGATGAGCCTGGCACCAAGGCAGAGCTGTAACTTCATTTATGGAATGAGGGAAGTGGAATGGGTAGCACAAAATTGATGGCATTTAGAAACCCTGATTTTATGCTGTCTTTTTTCCTGTTGCTGCTGCACTAAGGCAGCTCTTGCAATGCCAGTGCTTTGTTCTCCGCAGAGGGGTTTTGGAAGAAAAAGCCCTTCCTGCTAGAGTACCTGTCGTCCCACAAAAGGGATGGGAAGGTGGGAGTGGGCAGAGGAATTATATTGCCCAATAACCTTATTTTGATAATTTAAGTCTTGATGTTGAGGTTGTTTTAATGTTGCCAAGTCATCAATGCAATGATTGGAGGTGGTTGCTGTGTGTTGTATAATATATTGGAGTCTTGTTCATGACTGATTTTAGTCTTTTGAAGGTTCAGACACACTGTGTGTTTTCTAGCATTACTTTTAATTTTGGTCAAAATCTCTTTTATCTGTCTGTCATCTGAGTAGGCAGGTCAAGATGTTGTGATCTGATCAATGGCAGTGAAAAAATCCATTGAAAACCACAAATCCATAGGTAATGTCCATCCTGTTCAATTCCAGGATGTTTTGAAAAGCTAAACATTTTCAATTTTTACCTTAAGGCAAAGCAGTTCTGTACGGCAGTGGTGGGTACTGTAAAATAAGGATCTCTTGTTTTCTGCTTTATAATACTTTTTACCCAAGTGCTTTGCCAGCTCTGAGATTGAGCATCAGTTGATCTGGGAGCGCTCTCTGGTGAGTGTGATTTGCTGCAAAGCAACATCATCTCCTTGTGCATCCCTAGACAGTCACTCTGAGCCTGTGAGCTTCTGTGGATCCTTGTTTGGGGATAACCTAATAACAGCGTCAACAATTCCATTGCCGTGCTAGAAAAGAACAGGACTGGGAAGTGTTAACCATCTGGGATTCCTAGCATTTCATGTGATGGTTGTAGGGAGTTACTGTGCACTATAACTTCATGGGTTTAGCAATTTTTATTAAGTAGCAACTGGAACTTGACATTATTTTAGCACTTCCTAAGTTTTCTGCAGGATAGTAGTCTGATTTGGGGTGCAAATAATGGAATAGTCAACAGAGAGAGGCAGCAGCATGAAAAAAACATCCACTCAGCATAGGGCAGCTCAGTCATACGAATAGATCCTGATCCAAAATAGCAGGGCTTGAAAAAATGCAGCCAAACCAATTCATACAAAACCACTTTTTGAGAAAAATAGATACTTTTGGCCACTAGTATGAAACATTAAATTAAGCCTGTTATTAATTTATCCCCAGTCTGAACTATTGTGTGTCACTTCATTGCAATGCTTCAGCTGTATCTTCAGGGGCACAAAGATTTGTATTTCAAGGGTGGTGCTTTAGTTGCATTCATGTCTGGGACAGTTTGTTTCTTCTGGGGCATTGCATCCTGTTCTGTATTTAATTTACTCTGTGTTTGACTGCTTCGTGCTTGATTTAGGCCTTGCTGGCTGTGTCTCTGGAAATGTGTAGCTGGCAGTCCAGGCAACTCTCAGGTTTCCTGGGTCTCAAGGTGAGCTTGGAACTCTGCAAATCTGAGCCTTAAACATAGGGATGCTTTGGCATTTGCAATTAAAACAAATCGTGATAAGATCAGAATTTGTAATACGTGCTGAAATTCCTACTGGGGAGTTTTGCATAGGTAACTTTATCTAGAAACAAATACCTCCCGATTAGTTAATCTTCTTAGGAGTGGAGTAGGAAGGCAAGGCAAAACGTGCTTCTGATCAGTTGATCTTATCAGGATTTCATTCTGTTTTTCCAGCTTGCATGTTTGGTGCTGCACTTGGCTCTGTTGGTGACCAGAATACACACAGCACAGGCTCCATTCCAGCCCTCCCTTCCTTTATGCATCTGTCATATGAGATGCTTCCAAAATGCAGATTGTTTTATCTGTCTGTGAAAGGGAACTGGGGAGGTTGTTTTGACTGTGTACAGATTTTTGCCTCTTAAATACATCACTGTTTGTGTAGCTGCTTAATCTTCTTTGTTTTATCTGTGATTCTTCTCTTGGCTGAGTAGTACCTGAGCTCTTACATAAGGAAATCTCCTTCCTAAGGCATGTTCCATTAAACCCCAGAGGATGAGATGTGTCTTCTCAAGGTCCCATGAATAATTTGCAAGGTTTAGTATCTATAATTAAGAGAAGGTCAGGATATTGACAGTACATAAATTCAAGTTTTAAACCAACAAGACACAGCTGATAACCTCCCATTCATGTTTTCTAAACCCCATTCATGTTCTTTTCTGTGGAATATTGCAATGTAGTCTTCTGTTAGGAAATGAGTATGGGATCTGGATATGTTATCATAGAATATTCCCTTAGTGGGGAGGGATCCACAGAGATCATCCAGTCCAGCTCCTGGCCCTGCCCAGACCCCCCAACAACCCCACCCTGTCCATCCCTGGGCGCTGCCCAAAGGCTCCTGGAGCTCTGGCAGCCTCGGGGCCGTGCCCATTCCCTGGGGAGCCTGGGCAGTGCCAGCACCCTCTGGGGGAAGAACCTTTCCCTGCTCTGCAGCCTGAGCCTGCCCTGCCCAGCTCCAGCCGTGCCCTGGCTGCTGTCCCTGTCCCAGGAGCAGAGATGGGAGCTGCCCCTCAGGAGGAAGCTGCAAACTGCCTTGAGGTCTGCCCTTAAATACTCTTTTGGAGAAACATGTAGAAGTAGGTTTGGATCAGAAATAACCTTGTGCTCTGAGCAGTCTGACCTGCCCATCTCAGCACTGCTTGCTCTCCCTCCACTCCTGTTAAATCCATTTTGCTAAGCAATATCCCAGCAACTTAAGAGAAGCACAAGAGGCTGTAAATTGTAATAAATAGAAATCTTACAACTAACCTGTCTGCAACATAAAAAAGCAGAGACCTGAAAAATACCCATGAGAAATGGTGGAAGAGTAATTTCTTGAAATTATACTAAAAAAGCATCTATTTGTTCCCACATGAAGCAGCTCCTGCTCTTATCGTACCATTGAGCTGTGCCATCAGAGGAGGTCAGTCAAAGTGAAAGCCTCTGAGGTATAAAAAAATGAATCATACCAAATAACCCACAGGCTTCAGACCTCACATTCTAAGCACAAATTAGTTTTTTGGTTGCCCTGGGAATGTTGTTAGAAAGTGAGGCAACAGTTTCAAGGATTTAAAAGCAGAATCAGGGGATGGTTCTGGAGTAGTGCGTGAGGTTTTTTTGCCCATGGAAGTTTTGAATGTACACAAGTCCCCACTTGATACACTGAAATTATTCCAAACTGAGCAAGAAGTGCTTAGAGTGGTGTGTCTTCTGCTAGGTGCAGAGAGTTGTTTTCATATTAATTCCTTAAAATTTAGGAGAGTGGGTTATTAAAGTACCAGGAAGGCTGTGTCAGTAAATGCACTGGGTACACCTCAGAGGTTTTCCAGTGTCCAACCCCCCTGTTGCATGTGTTACTGGAGATGTGATAAAAGAACCTGATGTTTTACCTTGATGCCTTCTAACCTCCTGCTCTCCTTAACTACCTGCTCTCTTTCTCTCTCTTTCTCTTCCTGGCCTTTTTTGTGTATCCATTCTTTTTTAGAAAATGAGTGACTTTCTGTCCCAAGAGGATGTGGCTGCAGTGGCAGAGTGGAGCAGTTTTAACACTGGCTTTGCATGGGAGGGATCAAAGCAGGCAATAGTTTTTAGTGAGACTTCAGTGCCATCCACCTCACAGCCTTATCCCAGCTGGCACTTTGGTGCTTCCTCCCTAAGCAGCGAGGAGGACGAGAAAGAGGAGGAGGAGCAGGAGGAGGTGGTTCCCAGACGCTCCACCAGCAAGGAGGACCTGACATGTGGAAAGGGGGTTTGTGTGGATATGGAGAAGGACTCCGAGCTCTCTGAGCCCCCCCCCAGCCTTGCCACAGTTCCCTGGCAGCCCTGGGGAGGAGAGGAGGAAGAGGTGGCAGAGGATGGTGAAGACACCTTTGCCTTTAGAAAGCCACATGGCAAGTGTCCCAACCCAGATGCTCCTAACGGGCTGTCGGAGCTCATTCGCTGCTTCCAGGTAGTGAGCCCAGCTCCTGCACCCCATGCCCGGCTGCTTTTGGAGTGGGAACCCAAACACTGCAGCAAGCAGACACCACAGACCCACAGAGGGGTTGGGCTTGCTTGGCTTGGACTCATGCTTGGAGCTAATGAGCTGGTGAATCTCCCACAGTCAGTGCTATAAGCCTCTCTCAGTTTATCTTTGAATTCAATATGAGCCACTGTCAATTTGTCTTTGCATTAAATACAAGTCCCTCTCAATTTATCTTTGCATGGAATAAAATTGCCACAGTGCAGTGCCCTTTACTCTTCTTGATTGAATTGTCCTGTGGCATTCCCACAGAAAGGCAATATTTAGGCTCAAAAACCATGTAATTTTAGCTCTTTAAGAATTTTGCTGGCTCTGGCTGGGCTGGTGGCTGACCATCAGCACAGCAGAACAAATTTGAAGTGCCGTCCTGTGTGTCCCTTTGTGCTCCCCACTGTGGGAGGGATTTTTGCCTGCTCCAGTGTTGATGTTGTTTTTGGTTCAATAGATGCCTGTTCCTCCCCTCATGATCACGGAGGTATCTGGCAGGGTTGGGGATGGTAGCAGAAATCAAGCCTTCTGGGAAAGCACTGGCTCTCAACCCACTCTGTCTTCTTCTGCACAATCATCAGGTGGTGGAACAACTGATTTCTCTCCACCCTTATTTTTCTTTATGTTTATCTGACATTGATTTAATAAAAGTTAAAGATCTGACGAGGATTTTTAATAACACAGTGTTGCTCTTGAGGTCAAAATAAAGCTGCTCAATTGTGATCAAGTCTTTGTGTGCCCAGGGTTGGTGTTAATCTTGACACTGTCATCAGCAGATAAGGGTCATCTCCTCCTGGCAACTGGAAATGAGCTTTTGGTAATTAGAAAGTTAAGAGTCAGTGGAGACAGCATCTGTGGTGTTGTGACATACATGTTAAAACCTTAATGCCTGGTTTGGGCTGACCAGGGTCCATGGTGTGGAGAAGGGCTGGAGGATTTTGCTCCCTGTTTAATCCTCACACCTGATCTGTGCCCTCAGAGCAATGTGTCATTCCAGAGACTTAAACCCAAAGATTTCCAGGCTGACCTTGGTTTCCACAGTGCTTTTATCAGATCAGTGTCAGAACACTTCCCAGCAGCCCAGTGGGATGTAGAGATGGGAACTGGGTATTTACAAGATGTTTTTAACCCTGTCTCACAGCCCCCGCTAGTGAAGACACAGACTGTCACCATCTCTGACGTGTCCAGTGCCGTTAAAAGTGAAATTCCCACAAAAGAAGTCCCTATTGTCCACACGGAGACAAAGACCATCACCTACGAAGCTGCACAGGTAAATTGTGTTCTGATAAATTTCCTAGGGGCTTAATTAAACCCAAACAAATGTTTTGTTTCCAGGATGAGACAGCAGCACCTGCCTGTCTCTGCACGTCTGAGTGCAGCACAGGCATTAACTGATGCTGTGGACACTATTTCCAGGTTTATCTGGTATTTTTAGAGGAGCAGTGGTTTTGCTGTCCCTGAAGAGTAATTATTTTTTCAAGATGGGCTTGCAAAGAGTATTTATCTTCAGCCACTGGTGGCTTCAGGATGTGGATCTCTCTGTGCAAAGTGTACCTCAGTTGGCCTTTTTTCTGCAATAGATGCCTTATCTTGTTTTCCCAGCTCCCTCAAAGAGGCTGTTTATGTCTCTTCAGGACTGGGTTTATAAATTATTTGGTCATCATTAGGTTTCAAGACTGAAGTGGTTGTTAAACACCAAATGTTTTGTATAAAATGCAACCTCAGTGGGTGTGTGGTGACTAGAAAGTAAAAGTCTTAGTGGAGCAATGTTACAAAGCAGATGATATGCAGATATGGATTCATCGCTGAGGTTAAAATTAATCCTCAGTCTGAAACAGGTTTTAATCAGAGTCACAGGATGGTTTGGGATGGAAGAAACCTAAGAGTTCACCCAGTTGTGGCCCCTGCTGTGGGCAGGGACACCTTCCACTATCCCAGGCTGCTCCAAGTCCTGTCTTGCCTTGGACACTTCCAAGGATCCAGAGGCAGCCACAGTTTCTCTTGGGTACTCTGTGCCAGAGCCTCCCTGCCCTCCCAGGGAACAATTCCTCCGCAGTATCCCACCTATCCCTGCCCTCTGGCAGTGGGAAGCCATTCCCTGTGTCCTGTCCCTCCATCCCTTGTCCCCAGTCTCTCTCCAGTTCTCCTGGAGCCCTTTTAGGTCCTGAGAGGGTTCTAAGGTGTTTTAGAGCCTTCTCTTCTCCAGGCTGAACACCCCCATCCCTCCCAGCCTTTCTTTATGAGATTTTTGAGCCTGTGTCAACTTGGCTTTGCTATCACTGTTGGTTGTCAGCACCAGCCCATGCTCTGCTGTTGCAGTGAAGTGACTGTGGGACGTTATGGATGCAGGAATCTCATAGTTGTATAATTTGGGATTCCTAAGGAATGCTGTGGCTGTTCAGCATCCTCCCTCCTGCGGCATCAGAGAGATCGTTCAGACAGTGGTGGTGAGCATTGCCCTGGCTTTCAGCAGGTGTAGGTGAACAGAGGAGTTTTGCTCTAACTGGAAAATGGAAAGGAAAAGTGATCTCCAGGGCTGTGATCAGTCAGCCATGTGTGCCTAGGGTGTGATGTACCAAGAGATCTCTTCCAGACTGGGAAATGGTCCCACCTTGTGGTAATTCCAGATATTGTCCCAGTGCTGAGCAAGGACACTGCCCAGTGGGGACATGGACAGTGCAACCAGGATGAGCTGGCCAGGATGACTTAGCTTGGGATTTTTGGCAGACCTTGAGTGGTTGAGTCAGGCAGGATGAGATCCAAGAACCATCTCTAAAAGGTATTCCTGTTTCAGCAAATGTCTGTGTCCTGGTTTAGGGCAAATTTTGGGAGGAAACCTCCAAATGGGGTCCATCTGGAAAGCAGATTCAAGTAAGCCCTCCCCCAACTAGTTTGGGAAAAGATTTCCTTGGAAAAAAATGGAAAAAACCATGTTTTTTCAACAAGCAAAGCATGAACAAGCAAAAAAAAATATTAAACAGTAAAATTTCTCACTGTTCTGAAGAGATGGCAGATTCAGAAAGTCCTTTCTGTGAGGTGTAGATTAGCATGCTCAATCTCTTATCAGGCCCTCTGGTGCTGGAATGCCACATCCCGGGCCCTGGTGGGCCACAGGTGTGAGCTCCGGGTGCTCTTCTAGGTTTTCAGTCCAGAACAGGTCTGAACAGTTCCAAGAAAAAACACAGTCCACACTTCACTGCCTCAGCTAGCTAAAAAAAACTAACTAAAAGCAAAGGAGAGCTCCCTCTTGCTGTCTGTCCATGCTGCAGACAACCCAGTCAGGAGAAGGAATGTGGAGGAGTGAGTGCAGTTTCTGAAAACAAACTCTGTGCTTCCTTTCCCCCACCCCTTTACTCTCAGAACCAATCTTAAAGGTACAGAACTTAATATCCAGCATCAACAGAACAGACAATCAGGGATACAAGCATCATATAGTCACCCTAAAACAGTCTGGGTGTTCTTGCATCTGCAGGGCATAAAGTGAGGAATGTGCAGGGTGTTGTCTGGAGGGAGGAAGGGTGACAAGTACCTTCTGAATCAGACGGGCTCTTGGGTTAGTTACCTCCATAGATGCAGGCAAGGTGGAATTTGGGATTGGTGTCTGTGGTGGTCTCCTGTCATGGATGGTATGACCAGCACTGCAGGACCAGCAACGTGCTCAGATTTGGGAACATCCCAGCCCTCCCGGTCTGAGGAGTGTCACAGGTCTTCCTTGAAGGACTGTGCTTTTCCAGCCTTAAAGGACAGGGACTTTGAGCTTTCAGAGACCTGCCCAGCTCTTGTGTGCCTACATACAGGTTGGCTTGTGTCTTGTGATTCATGATGGAGCTGCTGTCCTCAGATTGTCCTCTCTCTGGCTCTGGTGATGTGGAGCCCCTGCTTCTGTCCTCACTGCTCAGGGACTGATGGGCTGTTCTTATATCCCACAGACAGATGGTGGCAATGGGGATTTAGACCCTGGCATTTTGCTGACTGCCCAGACGATCACTTCAGAAACCACCAGCAGCACCACCACCACCCAGATCACCAAGGTAATACCAGGGAGCACCACAAAATTCCAATTCAAACAATGGTCTGATGGAGAGATGGGCAGGGATGAGTGAGAGGGAAAACCATTTTTTTTGAAGAGTCTTTTAAATACATGATGAAGACCTGGAGAAAAGCACGAGCGGGTTCGGTTTTGCCTGTATTAAATCTGTGTATTAATTTGTGCATTAATGCACATTGGATTGTGCATTAATTGCAGTACGTGAACATGGACCTTGACTGTCCTGTGGGACAGCAGGAAGATCTGTACTCTGAGGAAAAGCTCTTCCCTGGCTCAGCTATAAAAAATAACTCTTTGACAGATTTTCCTTGAGCAGCAGCAGTTTCCCCCATGACTCTAATGCTGGGTACAACAGCACTATTTGATGACACCTATTTTTGGATACCATCTTTAGACAGGCAGCCCCAGTGAGCTCAAACTCCTCTGCATTTCTAAACTAACAGCAGCTTTTCCTTCTGTTCTAGACTGTGAAAGGTGGCATTTCAGAGACACGGATTGAGAAGAGGATTGTCATAACAGGAGACGCGGATGTAGACCATGACCAGGTAGGAGTGTGGATATGATCCAAAAGAGTTTTCCCAGAGCTGGAAAAAATCAGTCGGGCTGCCTGTTCAAAAACAGTGTCACCAAAAAATGACCCAGGGAAATTTTACTGGGGCAGAGATAAAATTTCAAATTTTTATAAATTGTGGCTGCTCCATCCCTGTAAATGTTCAAGACCAGGTTGGACCAGGTTATTGCCTGGTCTAGTAGAAGGTGTACCTGCCCATGGCAGGGGGCGGAATGGGATGAGGTTTTAGGTCCATTTCTAACTAAGCCATTCCATGATTCCTTATCAGTAATAAATTCCTTTTTGACATTATACGTCTGAGCCAGGAAAGATGAATTCTGTTCTGAAACTGATGTTGGCAGCAAAGTTTTGATTCCAGAATTGTTTTGGACAGTTGTAGGCTTTTAAAAAAAATCAATAAAAACGTGAAATAAAAGTTTTCCTTGACATCTGGCTGATCTGCATTCATTTTCCCATAACTCTGAAGCACTACTGCTACTCTATAGTGCCAGAAGTCATTTCAGAGCACTCAGCACCTGTGTTACATCTTTTGGCTTTATGTGAAACCTTTCTGATGACTCAGCCTCATTGGCCTCTTGCTTGTGTTGGAAGTGATGATTTTGTCATCAGAGAATTATACTCTGAATTTAAATTTAGTTGCAAGTATCATGGGGGTGGAAAATATTCTTAGGACAAGATCTAGTTTATTAACTCCAACAGAAAATGTCTGAGATGTCTGAAATGTGCCCATCACACTTGCTGGAAAAATAAACAGGTTATGCTTAATTGCTCTTATCCATCTTCTGGCATGGGGCAGTGGAGAGATGGGGGATAATCTTCAAATAGTGAAGAATATTCTTCCAGTTAATGTAATAGCACCAAAAAGTCACCGAAGTGTGTGGCTGAAATCCTGGGGGCAGTGCTGGGCACCACAATTTAAGACCTAAAACAATTAGAAAGATTCCAAAGGAGGCTGTGGAGATGGTGAAGGATCAGGAGGGGTCATAGAGGGGATGGCTGAGGGCACTTGGTGTGTTCAGCTGGAGCAGAGGACACTTAGGGCAGAGTTCAGCAGGGGCTGCAGCTCCTCCCAAGGGGCATCTCCAATCTCTGCTCCCTGTGATAAAAGAGGTTTAGGCTGGAGATCAGGGAAAGGTTCTTCCCCCAGAGGGTGCTGGCACTGCCCAGGCTCCCCAGGGAATGGGCCCGGCCCCGAGGCTGCCAGAGCTCCAGGAGCCTTTGGGCAGCGCCCAGGGATGGACAGGGGGGGGTTGTTGGGGGGTCTGGGCAGGACCAGGAGCTGGACTGGATGATCTCTGTGGGTCCCTTCCAACTTGGGATCTTCTGTAATTCTATCAAGTGCATCCACTTTTTTTATACCCTGGAGTTACTTGTGCCCTTGGGGATGGTAAGTGCCATGCTCTGACACATCCTGACATGCTCTAACCTGTGCTCTCCCATGCTGTCTTGCAGGTCCTGGCACAGGCAATCAAGGCTGCCAAGGAGCAGCACCCAGACATGTCGGTGACCAAAGTGGTTGTGCACCAGGAGACAGAGATCGCAGAGGAGTAGCCAGGCTGTGTGAGTAAAGAGACCGCCTCGGTGTGGGTAGGGGGTGATTGAGCACAGGAGATTTTGTGCACAGGAGATTTTGGTTAATAACATCAGAGCTGGAGTAAAGTGATTATTGTTCTCTGCCGAGTCCTGCTCAGATCCATGTTAGATCCATGGAGACTGATGAGGCAGTCACAGACAGACTGATCCTGTGGAAATGATCCCAAATGGATTAAAAGCTACACAGCTCCTGCCATGAGGCGACTTTGCCTTCCCAAACATCTGTGATGTGCTGGGAGCATGTGGAGCACTGTAGGTGCCACACAGACCCCTGCCCACATCAGTGCCCAGTAATCCCCAAGCTGGACCTCAGTCTTGCCTGGAAATCTAATTTTCTGCATTTTTTATGAGTTTGGGAAGGAGCTGCTAAAAGGAATCCAGGAGCTCTGTCTGTGCTTCAGTGCTTTAAAGCCTATCCTCCCCCATGCCACTAATCATAGGATCCTGGAATGGTTTGGGTTGGATGGGACTATAAAGCTCATGCCCGCCATGGGCAGGAACACCTTCCACTATCCCAGGATGCTCCAAGCCCAGGCCTTGGGCACATCCAGGGATCCAGGGGCAGCCACAGCTCCTCTGAGCACCCTGTACCAGGGCCTCACCATCCTCAACAACAGGGAACAATTCCTTCCCAGTATCACATCTAACCCTGCCCTCTGGCATCTGTGTCCTGTTGCTCCAGGCCCTTGTGCAAAGTCCCTCTTCAGCCTTCCTGGAGCCCCTTCCGGCACTTCTCACCTGCCATTGGTGGTAACTCACCTGAATTCAGTTTCCATCCACTTCAGGAGGCAGATTCCTGTTTCCTCCTGCATGCTGCTGTTGGTAGCTGTAACTTTTCCTCTTCCTCTCTTGCTAGGAAATGTTCCTGACTATGACAATACCAAGAAAAAGAAACCCAGCAAAACTACCAAGAAACTACCTGGAGAACAAAGACCTCGAATTTCAGACTTGACACTCAGAGACATTTATATCATTTGTTAAGAGTTGCGCTTTTACATTTTACTTGGGATTTTTCCAGACTCCACTGGATCCTATTGGATATAGGGTTTTGTTTTGTTGTTTTGTTGTTGTTTTTTTTTTTTTTTAATATATCTATTGTGACAAATATGCCATATTTCTAACTGTACTGAATATTTTTTACAGGTTTTCAATTTTGCATTCCCTCTCACGCAAAGCCTCTTCAGACACAGAATCCACCTTGCAGGGCTCCAGGGCTCCCTGTTTTAACTTGTATTCCCTCTGCCTCGTCAGGGATAACGGAGCTGTATCCGTGCATGTTCCCAGTGCAGGATCCGCACACGCCTTCACAAAGCCATGGGTCCTTCTTCCAGGAGAGTCAGTTTAAAGACTCAGATTTTGTGCAGCGTTTCCGATTGCCTCTGGATTATTTTTGTAGCTCTGGGGAGCTCCAGCCCCGCTGTGACCCCTGGGCTGCTCCGAGCTCCCTCCCCACTGGGTTCCAGCCCTGATGTGTGATCACAGTAGGGTTTTGTGGTGTAGCCTTTGCACACATCTGAATAATTGACTAGATTTAAGGAATACTGGAAGTTGCTTCAAGTATCTTATACTGTGAATTTTAGAGCTTTAAGAGGACTGTGATAGCATCTCACCTTCTTCCCGTGTGTCTCTGCCGAGTGCTCCCCACCTGTTTGTGTTTTTTAGATGCCATTAAATTAAAAACCCCTTAGAAGTGTGTGTTTAAGGTGTTTGGACTCGGGATGCTATTAAGGTAGGCTTGTGCAGCATTCACAGGAACTGAGCTTTTCAGTGTCATAGTTTTTCACTTGTTTGTGTTCATGATTTTTAAATTAGGGAGGGATTTTTTGTCCCCTCACAGTGCTATTTAAAGCTGAACATGATACTCATTTCCTACTATCATTCAATTTAAACTCCTTTAGACAATCCTTCCTAGGCCTGCAAGCTGTTTTTGGAATGCTGAACAAGGAATTTTAGGAGTTGTCAGGTGTTGCTGGTTGTGATAGAGCCAAACCACATAGAAAGTGTGGACATTCCTTCTTCCATGCTGGCCTGAAGGTCTGGATTTGGCTTCATGACCCCTTTGCTGGAATGAAATATCAGGGTGATTGTCTGAATCTTGAGGCTGAGCTTACAGACCCCCAGGGCCATCTCCAGCACAGAAGGGGTGATGCAAAAACAAGATTTCAGGGGCTGGATGTGCTTCCACTGCTGCTCTTTCAGCTTTGTGGGAATGTTCTTGCCTGGTTTGTCCTTCCACCAAGGATTAAAGAAGCAAAAAAACAACCAAGCTCTGTAAAGAGTCTGCCCAGAAACTTGTGAACACTTCAGTCCACTTGAGGTTCTGATTTTTTTTTTTAATGTATAAATATGCATATATATATATAGTGTGGCACAGTGGTAGCTGAAGGAGCAGGGAGTTCTCTGCTCCTCAGGTGAGGATGGAACGAAAATGGCAATAAAGAAAAAAAGCTCTCCAGTTTTAAATTTGAATGATGTATTTCAGAAGTCACTGGATTTAGCTCAGGTTGCAACAACTCCACTGTTTAGCTTCAAACAGCCCTGGAACTACTCTGGGGCTGGTGCAGATTCTCAGCTTAAGGTGCAATTTTAATTAAGTTGTCAGTATTGATTGGAGGCTCTGCTGGAGCTGCTGGGTTTTGGCTCTCTTTGAGCCTTGCTGGCCCTGGGTCCCGCTCAGCCTCCAGCCTTCCCATGCCAGCAGCTGCCTCTGGGCTTCTCTGGTGCAGGGTCCCCTCCTAGGATGCTCTGCCTTCCTCACAGCATCGTGCTCTGGGGATTTAGAGAGTTCTGGGGTGTAGTGCAAAGGTTAAATCTTCCTATCCATGATTGAAAAGTCCTTCTTTATTCTGCCATGCAGGCCCTGGAAGGGCTCTGTGTCTCTGCTGTCCTCAACTTAGTTGGGTAATGCTTGCCTTAACACCCAGTGTGCTGAGCACCCTCTGGCACTGTCCTTTTTCTGGGAATTGAGTTCTTTGCCACTCAGTCCTTCCTTCTCTCTTGCAACAGCCATATGAGGAGTGAAATGGCACATGGAGCAGTGGCTGAGAGGATTTCTGGGCTTTACCAGGCAGAGCCAGCATGATAAATTAAATTTGTCCATAGCACTTAAAGGCACTTGGCTATCAGGAGAATCTAAGGGAATGTGTTCCTGGGTGTTCCCTTGGGGTGTCCATGCCCTGAGCATGATGAGTGGGACAAAACATCCTAAGCAGGGGATTTCTGGGGTGAGAAACCTGCTGACAAGAGAGGTGGTTCCTTTCCAAAAGGATGTGCTCACTGTGGCTGCAGACGTCCCTTGTTAAAGGGCTGATAGACTAGGATAACCCTATTGTTATTTTTTTCCCTCGATTTTGGGTGGCTGTTTCCACGTTGTCCATTTTCACACTTCCCCCTGCTGAGTTCTTGCTTCTCCTGGAATAACTTAAGTCATGGCCTCATGTGCCCTTTGCCATCACCTGCTGTCTGACCTCAGGGGTTTCAACCCTCGCTCCCGCCAACACAGTGCCCAAGTCAGGAGCTGGACAGGAGCCTGAGAAGAAGATACAACTTAAAAGCAGAAGAAGCTTCTCTCACCCTCTGCCAGGGCCGTGTTGGGACTGCCCACTCCCCTTCCACCTCTGGTGGGATTTAAAATCCTTGGCTCTGAGCATGCTGTGTCAGCTGTAGGGACAAACCAGCTAAGTAAGGTCTATTTATAAGAATGTTCCAGCTCTTCCCACTCCACAAATTCACCCAGAGACTGTCTTGATTGTATAATATACATTATATGGAAGCTATTTATATATGAATGAATGTTTTTATAGAAAGGAAGGCAAGGAGCTCCTGTTCTCTATTAAACTGGAATGGCAGCTCCAGTTGCCCAGTAGCAATCCCTGACCAACAGAGATGTGTTAGCAAAGGACTGACTTATTTCTGGTTTTAATAAACTGTGGTTTGCTGATTTTCCTAATTGTACAATTACCTTAAGAGGTGGTAGTGTCCCAGCCTTAGAGATGAAACTTAGGAAAACCAAAAAAAAAAAAAGATTTAGTTGAGAAGATGAAGGAGCTTTGTAAAATTTTTTTAAGGCAATTGTGAATTGTCTAGATTAGGCATTTACACTCTTTATAAAAATAGGAACTTCTAAAGTTGGAAAAACTTTCTAGATCAACTAGTGATGGGAGCTGTTATTTTGGATTTTCATAGTGAATCGAAGGGAAAGTTGCTGTAGCATTTAGGCAGACCTCAGTGTTCAGTATTGCTTCTTGTATTGCATTTTTCAATAAATTTTCAAACAAAGCTCTCTCCCTGGCACTGAATTCTCTTCCTCCTTCTCACCTTCCTCCAGGTATCTCTCCTCAGCCTGGCTTTGTGGTGACTTGGTTTTACCAGCCTAAGCCAATGTAGCTACAATGGTGCCAAAGCTCTCCCAGTCCTGTGCCAGCATTTCCCTGGGCTCTTGGTGCCTTCAGACCTTTTAAACAGTTCCCAGTGTGGTGACATGTGGGACCAAAGCCCCCAAAAGGGCCAGAAGGAATTCCCAGAGAAGAAATTGCCCCAAAGAAGCATCACTTGATGCAACACCTTCCTTTGAGCTGTGGAATTTGTGGTGAGCCAGGTGAGGTCTGTGCTTAGCATCTCCTGCCCAATCCTAAGTGAGTGACTCAGCTGGAGTGGGGGGAAATGTCAATCAAATCCATTGATATATTGGTCCTATCTAATTTTTTTTTCTGGCTGCAGCAGCTTTAGTAGGGACAGAAATAAGGCACAAAAAGCTGACAGGGCATCTTAGCTGTAGGCGTGACAGAGGACAAAAGCCAGATGGCCCAGTTAGGGCAGCTGGTGACTGGAAATTGGCTGGGAAGAGCTTCTCTGGGGACAGAGCCAGTCCAGGAGCTGGCTGTGGTACCTCCTTGTGCCTCAGTTTCCCTAACTGGCAGAAAGAGAAGGATGGCATGTGGCATTTCAGGCCAAAAGCTCTGAACTCCCATTGCTCCAGACAGCCATCACCTCTTCCACCCTGACCCTGGGAAGTTTGCTTCCAAGTACTACATCTCAGTGTTCTGTAAAGGCAAAAATTACCAAGGAGCCTCAGAAACTGACCCTGGAGAGCTGGGAAACTGCCACCACTGGAGTTGCTTTCTTGTAAGTCACAGCAATATGACTCACAGCTCTGCTGCAGAGCCATGTCCCGTTATCTCCCAGGCTTCTGTGCTCCCCAACCCAGGCAAGGTCATGCCAAAAACAGCCCAGGTCCTGTTGGGGCTTGGAGAGGTCTCAGCATCTTCAGACAAATGTGAGGGGTCATGGCTGGGTATGAGCCATAGCCCCAAAAACATTTGGGGACAACCAATCAAGAAATGGCTTTGTCTCTTTGTTCAGCTGCACTTTGGGTGTCAGTCCCCTGCTCAGCGGCCAAAACATCACCTCCTCCCACTCCTGGCCCTCTTAAGCATCACCTGGGGAGCAGCTCTAAGCTCTGTCAGGCTGCTGTGTGTCCCAGGCTATCCCGCAGCAACCAGCTCCAACAACACTAGGGGATTGTGTTGGACTGCACCAGTGTATCCTGGCAGAAACACCATCATCAGCCTTGGGACTCCCATGGGAAAGGGACACAGGATTCTGGCACATCCCTGTCCTGGACACCCTGTAGGGACATCAGTGGCACCAGGGATATGGTCCCACATTGCCCATCCACCCCGACCATGGTGTGTTGCTGGGCAGGAGTGTTGCCATTGCTAGTGAATGGACACCCCAGTACAGGGGACACTGGAGCCCCATCCAAAATGCCCAGGGAAAAAGTGTCCTCAGTTCATTTCAGGGTATAAGCGCAGGGACAGCAAACACCCACCTCGATGCTCAGCACTGTCTGGGGCCATCCCAGGTGACTGGAAAGGCTTTTCCTTAAAGCTCCCCCCATTCCAGCCCCTCTGGGTGGGTGTCCCAAGCCCAGCGTGCCTTTATCTACCTCACAGCCAGAGCAGGAGGGGGTGCAGTAATAGTGCCTGGGGCATTTTGCCTGGCTACACACAAGGAAAAATATTAGGCAAACACCATATCAATCCAGATGGAAGCAACTAAAACCCCAAGCCCTTGCCCTGGCCATGCAGGAGGCAGCAGCTCCCAGCAGGACATGTCTGCGCTCCTGGGTCATCCCGCACCTGCTCCAGCCCCCAGATCCCACACCAAAGGCAATGACTCTGTATTGGAGGTCCCATCCTTTGGGAAGAGGCCACAAAAGTCACTTCCCTTCATCACTCATCCCTGGTTCTTCCTCATCCTAGAACTCAACCTGGAGGAGCAGCCATCAGGAAGAGAAAATTCTCAGACTCCAGTTTGTTCCAGCACAGACTATTTTTAGGGTGTTCCTCCCATTTTTGAGGATCAGGGCTGGTATCAGGGCTGCAGTGGGAATTGCTATGGGGTGACTCCATCACTTCCAGCTGGGAAAGCCCAGGGTTGTTCATCCCAGGGTATGAAATAAATACGGTTGAAAGGGAGGAATTATGTTGGCAATGGGTCAGGTTAGACACACTGAAGTCAGCTCTGAGCTCCATCACTGGGGAAACCAAGGCACAAAAGAAAAGCCAAGACCAGGTGAGGAATTACCTCAGGTCCTGCAGAAGTTGGGTCAGTGGCTTTGGATTCATCCCTGCTCCATCCCCAACCACCCAAGGAAGCATCACTGCAGACTCCTGCAGATCCATGGGCATCTTTTGCTTTTTGCCCTCAGCATGGACAATGGACCCTGATGGGCTCCAAGCCAAAGTCCCATAGATTTGGGCTCCAGCCCCAAGCCAGCCCTCAGCTGTCAGGACACATCATACGGATGCTGACAACACTGAGGGTACTCTGGCTTTTGACCCAGGACCAGCCCCAGGGAGACCACATTGCTCAGCCCATTTCTATAATAGGATTAATGTGCAGAGCCTTGGGTGCCAGGGAACCTATACAGGACACCCCCAAACACACAGAAAAAAAAATAAAAATTAAGCAACTACTTCCAAACCCACCCCAGCTCCAGCCACATTCCGGCTCCCCTGGCTACCAGGAAGCACTAGGATCGGTATCGTTGGCTCAGTGCTGTCTCATTAACACAGAGAGGCATTTTGTATCACACTCTTGCCCTCTTAAAACAAAGCAATATAAATCAGCCCCCTGCCAAAAGGGCCCAGGGTGTTACAGACCCGGGGAGCACACCCGCACCCATCACACCGCCCCCTTTAGCCATGGAGGGCAAAAGCCACACTCACCCATCACAGGTCACACCGTCCCGCACAGGTCATCTTTCCCTCACCTCTGCAGATTTATGGCCGGGATCACTCACTCCTGGCTGTACTACAAGTGCACACTGGGAGCAGAGCCCTCGCCTTCCCACAGACCTTTAAATCTTAAGGAAGGGCACTCTGGCCAAGCAGATTCATGGCTGTGACCTGCCCCGCTGTGGGGAGAGGAGGAGGAGGTGGAGGAAGAAGAGAAGAAAGAGCTGCAAACGAGCCAACGGCTGAACAGTATCAGGGAGTGATTGTCCCCAGCTGTGGTTGGGGACAAAGGTGTCCCAGCAGCAAATCTGGAGAGGTACTGCCACTACTGGGATTCAGCCATTTCCCAAGGTGAAACTGAGCCTCAGCCAGAAAATGAAGGGGAAAAATTAAATTAAAACAAACACCCCCAGTAGGTTCCTGTGCAGCTCCTTGTGGCATTTTGGGCTCCAATTTCTTGCTGCCAGTTCCCAAAACATTGCCCAGGGCCCGGCCTCAGCTCTGGCTGCAGCTGGTTAAGCCCCAGTAAAGTTATTTTCGGACAAAAACAAACTTCTGGCACTTCCCCTGGGATGCTGCTCCCGGGCAGACCGTGATGGTGACTTTTTCTTGTTGCTGTTTTTGTATGGAATCAGTGCCTAAATAAAGTTGAGATTAAACAGTCAAATAAATAGCCCCCAACCACAGCTGTTGGTCCCATCTCTGTTTTCTGCACTGAGGGAAGCTGTACCCAAGCTCTCTGGGAGGGTTGGCATTGAAAACAGAGGCAACTTTTCCCTGTAAAGCAGAATCCCCACCACCCTCCCCCCCAAAACAAAACAAACAAAACAAAACAAACAAAACCAAAACACTGTAGGGGTTTGCTTTTTGGGAGAAGAGGGAGCTGAGGTAGAAGAGGCAATCTCTCAATGATTTTGCTGAGATGTTTTGATCCGGAGGAGATGTTCCCAAAGTTTGCAAGGTCTGACACTCTGTGTTCACTTCAGACCAGAGGGGGAGAAGCAGAGACAGGAATAAATCACCCCCCTATCCCCCCCCCCACCCAACATTTAGTACAGATGAAAGAGATTTCAGCCATCCCAACAAGCCCTGGATTTGGGAAAGCAAAAGGCAAAGATCTCATCTAGGCTGCCACAGCCATTTTGAAGCCTCATGGGTTGCTGGCAAGCAGAGCTGTCCTTGTCCTATTGCTCCAATCCATCCTTTCACACCCCCTGCCATCCCAGGGCTCCTCCTGCCCAAGAGAGAGCTGGAGGGAGTAAGAAGGGATGGGATAAACCTCCAGTTCCCTTTTCTTCAGGAATCCAACCCAATATCAAGACTGCCTCTCTGGCCTCATCCCATACAGATCCTGTTCTGCATCCAATGGGCACCAAGTAACAGAACAGCACCAGACAAGACCTGGCAAAACCAGCACCGACGTTCCCCCACCTCTCTGCCCCTTCACATCCTTCCTCCCATCACCTGCATCCTTTATCCCACCAAAAACCAGCACAAACAAACCCAGATCCACAGCAAGGCTCTCAGAATTGCTGCAGCTCAGGTGGGCAGCAGCACCTTGCTCCCTGTCTACAACTCCCTGGGCATCTTTTACATCCCTTCTCTTCGTAAAAATCCCAAACCTTGCGCTTATCACCTCCTCCTGTGAATGTTGAGCAGCTGGTTATGGAGCATCCCTTCTCCAGTGGAACCTGGGGGCATAAGGTCTCACAGACCCTCTGGAGTGACTCCAGCAGGCACTGCCCCTCCCAAGCATCCCACAGGCAAAAGAGGAGGCAAGACAGTACCACATGGCAACCAGATAATATTTAATAGCCCCATTGGGCCTACGTGCTCTGACCAAGCAAATTTTCTGGTGGGTTGAGGCTGGACAAGGGGACACCACCCCCAAAAGCATCTCCTCACCCTAACCGTGCTGAAATAAAGTGCTGCGGGGACTGGTGGCTTCAGCTGCCCCTATGTCCCCATCCCACAATTTGTGTGGGGTCTCAAAGCGAGGACTCCCCTGGAAAAGCCACCAGGAGAGGGGCTTGTAAGGCCAAGGGCATCCTCTGGGAAGGACATCCCACCCTAGGCGAGTCCTCCCCCAGGAGTGGAGAGTCAGGTCTTTCCTCTTATCATTGGCTTAAAGATGCCACCCCCAAATCCCTCTTGAATGTGGGCTTTTGGGGTTGCTGGTGGGTGCAGGGAGCCAGGATGAGGGACTGGGATGTTACAGTCCTCAAAGGTGTTGGGGACATCAGACCCGCGTGCCCTGCTCCATCCCCACCACCCAGGAGCTGGGACGGGGCTCGCCTCGGCTTGAGGGCTCGCTGGGCTCCAGCAGCCGGTCTGAGGACTCGCCAGTACTTTCCAGTTTGGCATAGCCCACAAGGCTGACATGGTCCAGCCGGGGCCAGCTCCGGTTCTTACGGTCCTTGATGGGAGCCAACAGCAGCACCCCTGGTCGGCCAAGGTCCAGGGATTTGGAGTGTCCCGGGGTGTGGAGGTGCACATTGGGACTGAGCTCCACCAGTGGCTCTGTGCCACAACAGCTGTCATCCATGCTGATGACAATGCGGCCACCACCACCACCATCCTGGCCACAGGGCGCGGTGCTGTCGCCGATGGAAACCGAAGCCCGGGAGAGCTGTGGTGTTTTGGGGGGATGCTCGGCAGGGACCCTCTCTGCCTTCCCGCCAGCCCCCCGTGCTGCCCCATCCAGCAAGCAGTTGTTGAGCTTGATGATGGGCAGTGCCAAGGCCCCCACAGCCGAGGACAGGAGGGACTCGGCTCCAGTGCGGCACGGGAGGCTCAGGTTGAGCTCAGTGGAGCGGAGGCTGTGGAGAGAGGCCGCGGGGGAAGCTGCTGGGTGCTGCAGGAACTCAGCCATGGTTTGGAGCCGGTTGGCGCCGTAGCAGTCAGACCACTTGCTGCTGGGGCCAGGGCAGGGCTGACAGGACAGGTCCACCTGGTAACAGCCCTCCACGCACTCAGCATTGGCCTTGGGGAAGGGCTGGCTGTCCCCATGCCGGCAGTGCCTGTCCGTAGAGCTGGTCTCCTCAGGCAACCCTACTGTCAGGCCATAGAGCTCCTTCTGCATCAGCTGCCGTGTCTCCATGTCCCTGTTCTCATACAGCATCGTGTTGGCGCAGATGAAGATGAAGAGCCCAATGCCCATGATGACAGGGCCGACCAGCTTCAGCTTCTCGCTGTGGGGCATGAGGCGCCCAGCCGCCACCTCTCTCTTCATGTCCCCCACCACACTGGTGGTGTTCCCTGCACTGGCCCCGATGCCCCCATGTCCCCGGTGAGGCCAGTAGCCCACTACGGCAATGGTCATGCCCACCAGGACCACGGAGATGCCCACCATGACGAAGGCTCCTGCCGGTGAGCGCATGCGGAGCTGCCCTTTCAGCGCGGGCTCCGATGGGGGCTTGCGCCGCAGGCGGCGGCCCCGGCGCCGCGGTGGGATGGGGGGCAGTGGCACTTTGGGCACCCCCTGCTCCGGTTCCCACATGGGCCCATTGGGTTTTGTGCTCTCCGCAGTCATCGTCTCTGGTTCAACTGCAATTCCTGCACGATGGGAGGAGAAAAACGTGAGCGGGCATCACTGGGGGTCCTTGTGCCCGGGATGCTGGAGCATGGGCACCACAGGGACACCAGGAGTATGGGGATGCCAGGAACAGGAGGGCATAGGGACACTGGGAGCATGGGGATGCCAGGAGCAAAAGGACACTGAGCCTACAGGTTACACCAGGACCAGCAACTTTGCTCTGCCCCATTGCTTCCCTCTTTCCCCAAGTCACTTCTCTCTCCTCACTCAGGAGTGAAGGCCTGAGAAGTCCCTTCCAACCACACTCCCAAAGCCCCCAAACTCATCCCTCTAAAACTCTGAGCTGTGCAAGAAGTGAGGACAGCTGGGACGCTGCTGGTGGCATCAGGGCCTAAGGGACCTGTCCTGGGTCACCCCAGTCCTGTAACACCTGCAGAAGGTGTCGCTCCCAGTCTGCCACAACAGCAGGAAGGGAAGGGGCTGTTTATTAATCTACTGAAGCACCTGGAAACCCAAATGACAGGTCTGACACAGCCACACCACCCAAAGCCCTGTGAGTGATGATCCAAGGAGGACCTTAAAACCTAAACCAACATCAAGCCACTCATCAGATGGATGGACCCACCAATCCATGGAGAATTTAAGCTAAAAGAGGTTTGCAAATTTTCTGTTGTCTCCCATTTCCTCTGACTCGCTCAGTGCATCCCCAGGATCCCACCCTCATACACACCAACATAAATCTAGGGATTTACAGTGCATGGTGTGTCATTTTATCCAGAATTTTATTTCCTAGAAGAGCAAAAAGGTGTGGAAGCTGCTGCCCAACACAGTGGGTGACCAGCCTGGCAGGAAGCATCAGTTGGGTTGGCACCATTGTGCCCAGGATAAATCAAACCCTGGGAAACTAAATAGACCTTGAGCAAGTCCCAGACCAAAAGCATCTTTCAAAAATATGAATAAGCTCATGCTGACAGCAATCTGTGTTCTCGCAGCATGGTGCTGCATGCCCACCCATGGCTGGCAGTGGGGCTGGGGCAGGACAGGGTGGCCATAGACACCTGTCTCCTGGCATTGCCAGCATGGGAATGCTGCCCAGGCCATTCCCAAAGGAACATCCCGAAGGGGATGCGAGCAGGGAGAGCAGCAGAGTGACCTTTAGCCAAGGGATACTGTGGCAGGGGGCTTGTCACACCAATGCATCTTTAATTGTCTAGAAAAGCATTTGGACAACACAAAATCATGGATATTCAGCAAATCAAATCCAGAAACTAAATGCAAAGCAAGGAGAGCCCCATAGGAGAGTCACTGGCTCTCAGCACTTTGTTCACCTTGGAGTAAGGATGCATCCTTACTCCAAGATGAACAAAGTGCTGCGAGTCAGTGACCAGCATCCAAACAGCAGAAAAATACTACTTTTTTAAAAAGAAGTTAATCATCTTAAGGTGTTATTAGCATCAGAGGGAAGGAATTAAAGATATGAGTTCCAGGATGACAGCTTATTCCCAGCACAAGATTGTCAAGCTGTGACAATTCGAGTAAGAGAGATTTAAAGAGGGGAAAAAAAAAAGTCCCAAACAAACCAGACCAAATCCCAGGCTACTGCTGAGTGGGTGTTAAGGCTTTCTGAAAAATAAGTTGATAATCCCACATGCAAAGGGAGAAACATAATAAACTCAAAGTAATGTTCATCCTGAAAAATGAGGCTTTAAATATTTTAGTATTAAATGGAAGCAACTGGACACTTGAACACATCTCAGTGACTGTGGGTTTTTTGCCTACCTAAACTCTGATTTAGGTTATGTGTCAACTTTCTCTAATTGCCATGTTGGCTTCAAACTCTCTTAATTTTTATAGCAAACCCTTTAAATGCCTTGCTGGCTACTTACGGATTAAAAAAATAACGACCCCCCTACATTGCAAGAGAAAGCTCTTGGACGGTGACTGAGGGAAACACGGCCCCAAACTCACACCGAGCACACATGAGGCACCCCCAGCTTAATTCTGGAGTCGCAGCCATGTCTCTTTAACCCCAGTTCCTCTAACCTCTCTAACCCACCCTGTGGAATCAAGACCAGTGTCCACAGGGGCGAGGAGCATCCCTGGTGTCCCACCTGTGGGGACAAAGAGCGCCCTGTAGGGACAAGCTTCGCTGGGGTCTTGTGTGTGAGGACTGTGAGCACCTCCCAAATCCTGCCTGTGAAGACCATGTACATCCTCTGGATCCCATCCAGGGCAATGCTTTAGGTCCAGGTGATGGTCAGGCTGCTCTTGCCACACTTTTGCATGTTCATCTCAGGCTGCTTGGGAATGGGTGCAGGAGGATGAGAGGTGCCCCTCCACCCCACATCCACAGGATCAAGACCACGCTGGGGCTGAAACAATCCCCTTCCCACCTCCTCTCCTTTTCCTTCGGCACAGGGATGGAAGAGTTGGCAGGAGAGACAGGGAGATGCCACCAATCTGGCTGCAGGCAGGGAATCCCCTCTGTAGCCCCAGGCACTATTCCTGCCCAGAGTGCCTGTCCCTTATCTCCCAACTGCTGTGTTCTGAACTTGGAGCATTTCCTTGCTCATTGCTGGGGCTGGTTGTTCCCAGAGTTAAAAACCATTACTTTTATTAATAGAATCCCCAAGGTTATATAACACTTTTAGAAAAAAGAAATTTGAAAAAAAATACAAAACCCAGCTTTGCCATCCCCTCCTGCACCCCGCAGCCGCCGACACTCCCGCAAATGGATTAATCCCACGTTAGAGCAGCAGCATCAGCTACAGCTGGGAGCGCAGGAATAGGGCTCCTGGGGGGCTGCTGGGGCACAGGGACAGTCCAGTTCCGTGCTGGGGACAGGCAGTGGCTTGGCATTCCTGGCCACCTCCATCCAGCCTAGAGGCATTTGTGGCTCGTCAGGAGCAGCTCTGAGGTTTCAATTCCCGGCAGGAAGGAATGACAGTATGGAACTCTAAATGTCATTCTGGAGCAGAATGAGCTCTCAGCATGCTATCAGGTTAAGTCTCCGCAATAAGCCTGACATTAAAACAAACCCAAATATTTTTCTAATCCCCCCCATCACAAAGCCACATTGCTGGCTCCACCCTCCCACCTCATTCCTCTCCTACTGCCTTCGCAGACTGATGCTCCTAAAATTTGTCACTAAATCCCAACACATCTGACAGCAGCAGAGCTGGGTGGTGGTAAAGCAGAATTTGGGAAGGGTCATTTGCAGATGGATCCTGACATCCCCTGGGTGTCCCTGTGATGCTCTGCCCCTGCCATGACCACACTGTCAGATTGAATTTGCAGCATCAAAGACTATCAAAAAGCAGAAACGGCCTGAAAATCTCCCTCTGGATGATGGATGAGGGGATGTACCAATGACTAGAAGTGTCACTCTAGTCCTGTGCCACAGGAGGTGCCACCCAGTTCAGTGATGGGCTGGAGATGCAGAAATCCAGTTACAGAAAAGGGCCAAGTACAGGCAGCAGTGAGGGCCTTCCCCTTGCAGGTTTATCCCTCTTGCCAGTTATCCTTCCAGGAACTTTTCCTTTTCCTTGGCTCACACCTGGGAAGGGCTTCTCACTGCAAGACAGTGTCCACCACACAGAAGGGAATTAAAATCCAGCATCTCCCTAGGGAGAGTGTTCCCACTGCTGCCATGCCCCATCCCAGGCTGAGCTGCCCAACCATAGGGCATGATCCCATTCTGCACCCAGGATCCCACCTTGGATGCAGCATCCCATCCTGTGGTTTCTGTGCAGGGAGCTGACACATGAACAGCCCCGGCTGTAATGAACACCTAAGAAATGCCGGACAAACAGAAAACACCTCTGTGTTCCTTTTCTTTTCCTAAAGTACTGCGACTTTAAAGATGCTCTCCTGATTTTGGGAATAAACTGTTTTTGCAATTTGCTGCTGAATCAGCCAGCAAAGTCTGCAGTGTGTCTAAAGGCCACAGTGATGGGCAAGACCCTAAACCAGCAAGCACACCCCAATCCCTCTGTCTCATCCAAGCTCTGGAGAGCCTGTGACATCCAAGCCCACGGTGGCTGAGCTCCCCCAAATCCCTCTCCATAAGGAAAGGGGACCCAGGCAGCCAAGACCTTTTGGGTATGAGGCTGTGTCGAGCTGCTGGAGTCCCCCCAGCTCTCCCACCCACTGGGAAGGTATGGAGAACAGGAATGACAGTCTGCACTGAGATGTGATGCTTAAAAATAACTCCTTTTCAGCCCAGCCTCCAATGCCGCCCCCGGTACAGGGCAGGAGGGGACCACAGGAGCAGTACCCAGGCACCAGCTCCTTCCCCATCCCACCTTCCATCCTGGCTGCAGGAAACCAAAGCTAAGGCCAGCAGGGGAGTAGCAGTGATCCCATTGCAGCCAGCGCATAGTGCATCCATCATGCTGCATACTCAGGGTGGTCTGAGCCCTCTTATACCCACCTGTGCAGTGCCCCCTCCTTTCCTAGTTTTCTGAGTTCATTTCAAGTTCCCCTCCTTGGCTACACAAAAACATCTCCAGAGAGAGGGAATAGGAGAAAAATCCGCCAGACATGTCTGGGGGTCTCCCAGCTGGAGCAAACCCTGTCACCACCCCAGCCCCCACTGGTAGCTCCCAATCCAGAGGCTCCCCTAGGCTCATTCCCGAGGAATAAAACCTCACTGTGTGAACCTGACACAAGCATGTTTCTAACGCGGTGACAAAATCTTTGGCTCCAGCTTCAGCTGGGGACACCCATTAATCAACCATAATTAATTAAGTTCCCTCACAGAAACTTCACAAAAACTCAGTAATGCTAATTACCACAGCATGGGAAGGATTATCCCCTTCCCAGCAGGAATCACCTTCTGGTCCTGAATCAGGAGTCTCTGGGATTGTGACAGATTTTCACCTTTGCTGCAGCACAGAAGACCCCGGAAGTGACAACCCAAAGTACAAAAGTGCCCTTTATTCCTCTGTCTGCAGCAGCGGAGACCTTGGTTTTCCCAGGTGAAGGATGGGATGGAGGGTAACACAAAACCATCTCCATCAAGCACCTATCAACAGGGCATCACCCCCAAACCTAACCCCGGTGTGGAGAAGCATTGTGCCAGCTTCCGTCATCAGGTCACACATCCCAGACAGCAGTCAGGAGCCAACAAGGTCACTACCATCACCTGGAATATGATCCAGGGAAAGATAGTGCTGGGGTGATTTGGGGACACACGGGTCTCTCCTTTTGCTTTCCACCCTGTGCTTGACCCTAGGTGAGAGGGTCCTGATGGGCAAATGGCACATGAGGACTGAGAGCCACCAGTCTCCAGCTCCATTCACCTTGACTTCTCCAAACTCCTCCCTGCTCCTAAAAAATGGGGCCATGCTCTAAACGCCTCTCTACCCCTCAGGCAAAAGAAAGTGTGTGGAAACATCCCACTGATTACTAATTATCAGAGCTTGCCTTACCCAGATTTGCTCTGCTAATTAGACTAATCTCCATGACTGGGAAATGAGCCGCAGTCACCCATGGTGAGAGCTCACACAACTTGGATGATACTTAACTCTAACATGTTAACCCCTTCGATGGGATGGGGATTGTCATTCCCAGCTGCTTCTGACAGGCCATTGTTTAAGGAGACAATGAAAATCGGCAAATTTGGTGTTTCTCCCCCAAGCCAAAGCGAAAATTAGAACATCTGCATTGCTCAACTTTTTTGATAGGAGCCAGATGCAAATAATTAATAAATCCAAATTCAAGATAATGCAGACATCTAAATTTAAATGGAGAGCAGACTTCTAATGGCAACTCTTTGCTCACTTGAAGGAGGGGAGGAGTGCGGGGCTCAGGGGGATTTCCCGGGAGAATTCTTGCCTCTGGGAAGTGGTGTGGGGTGGCAGGACACCCAAGGATGCAGGCTGCAGCCAAGTATCTTGCAAATCCTTGCGACCAAGAGAAAAGGAAGGAGAGTAAAAGAAAAATCCATAGACTGGATTTCCAGGGAATTAGGACCAAAATCCTTCTGAATTTGGCACCTTCCCTGCTGCTCCTTTGAAAAATCCCTGCCAGCAGGGAGGGAGGGAAGCGAAGTAGAGGGGAGGGATGGAGTCCAGGGGCTGCCCCCTTGCTCCCAGAATGGCCCAAGTTATCCAGGGGCTACAAACACACAAGATCCCATCTCCCGCTCCACAGGCCCACATCCCGCTCCGCCTGCAAGCAATGAAGTTCCCAGCTGTATTCCCAGCTGGCATGACTCTCACCTCCAGCTTTTTAACCCACATTTCCCCTACTCCTTACCCTGCAAAAGACACACGTCGCTGATTTCATTAGCAAGGATCCAAACCCACCTAGAGGTGAGACAGAGCCGTCAGCGGTCGCTGACCCCTCCATGCCACGAAGCTGAGCCCTTTGTGCACACAGACCCTCTCCATCCCAAACTCCAGGATCTACTGGGATAATTTCCACCCACTTCTTTCCCGAGTGTCTATATCAAACCTTGCGTGGGGATGAGCTGTAGGGCTACTCCTTGCCCCAATCCTCTGCCAGGAGCCTCGAGAGTTGCAAAAAAAATGCTGGGATTGGGTGGTTCTGCCCAGCTCCCGGGTTTGGGCTGTGCAAAGATGCGTGAGCCTCCGGTGGGCTTGCACAGGAGTGTGCGTGCACATCTGTGCACAGCTGGGTGTGCATGCGAGTGTGTGCATGTGCTGTATGTCCGTGTGCCCCGTGTGTGCTCGGTGCCTGCGGGAGCAGATCAGTATCTGGGGGTGCACCGTGTCCGTGGGTGCCCGGTGTCCCGGGGGGCGCAGTGCTGTGGGTGCCCGCTGGTTGTCCACGGCTGCCCAGGGGTGCTCAGCGCCCGCCGCGCATCCCGCCCAGGCGCTGTGCGCCCCAGGGGGATGTGGATGTGTACGGCCGGTGCCGCGTGTCCGTGTTCCCCCCGCNCGCTCGGCCGGGGCCGGCGGCCGCTTCCCGGGCGTGGGAAAGTTGCGATCGCCGTGCGGGATCGATAGGATTTGAGATTTCCCTGGCTCCGAGCGGGGCCGGCAGCGGCAGGGGATGGAAGGGGCCGGGCTGGGAGCCTTCCTCCGCCCCGCTCTCAGGGCCCCTCGCCCAGCGGCGACCCCAGG
>VWZN01014089.1:339462-380733 GCA_013396955.1 Regulus satrapa | reverse complement strand
GAAACACTCAGAGCTCAGAGATCCTTCTCCAACCCTCCAGCACCCCCCCTAGCCCCCCAGCCTGCAGTGCACCGGAAGATCCCAGTTTTCCAAGTCAGGCCAGCCTGCAATGGGACTGGAACTGCAGTGGATCTCCCTCTTTCAGCACAGAGAGTTCAGCAGCTNCAGGTTCCAGATGTAGTTTCTCTTCCAGGCAGGCACAGAGTGAGGACCCTCTGCAAGGACCTGCTCAAAGTGCAGGACTTTGATTCCCCTCCTCTGAACTTGCTGAAAACACAACAGATCTCTCTGTCAACCCCAAGGATTATGGCACAGCACCCCCATTCCTGCATCCTCATGCCTCATCTCCATCCCCACATGTCCATCCCCTCATCCCCATTTCCTCCTCCCCGTGCCCACATCCCCATCCCCACAGTGCAATGAGCAGAATCCCACAGCTGTAACCAGGTACATCCTGACACACAGAAACTGCCAGTCCAAGCCTTCATTAGCACATTTCTGCCCCATCACCACAGCCCTACATTCCAGTAAGTGCTGTGGGGACTCTGCTTCATTTCACCCAGAGCCCCAGATGTTTTACATGCAGAGGCTCTTTCTCAGCCTTTAATCAAAAGTGTGCCAAGGTTACATTCCCCAGATCCCCACTCTCCCAAGGAAGTCATGAAACAACTCAGCAATTCCCTGTGTGACTTTGCCACTGACACCCCACAGGCCAGAAGCAGATCTAGGATCCAGCTGGATGTGTCTATGGAAAGGAGTACTTCCTGAGAAAGGTTTTTAGGGATAAAGCATAAAAATGAAGTACAGGACACCAGGTTCCTTGCCTGTCTCTGATGGAGAGCATCATCCAGAGAGTTGATGATGTGGGAAATAAATCCCCTGGTTCTGGGGGAATTCTGCACAGGGTCAGTTCTTTGCCTCCTTGCCAGGCTCAATTGAAGCAAGTTCCGTGACTCTTTGGAGTTTCTTGAGGGAAGGGATTATGGCTATTGGTCCAAGGGAATGGAGCGATGCCTCACTCATCCAAGTCTTCCTGACAAGGAATACCACTGCTCAGGGAAGAATGGTCCTTTGGTCATTGATGACATGACCTCTCTTTGCCTCCACTGGAGCCCACCTGGGCACCCCATGACCCAGAAGAAATTAATGCTTTTGAGCAAATTTCATTTCTATTCAGAGGCTGTACCTGTGCCAGGCAGTGCTGGCCAAAGAGCCAGAGAGGGAAGTGGTGGGAGCTCAGTGCTTGCAGCTTTTGGAGCAGGGATTGGCAGTTTGGCAGCATGGGCAGGGAAAGGGGTTGTCAGAGGCCACCATGCTGTCTCCACAGCAGCTTTCCAGTCACAGTCACCAGTGATGTGCTGAGTGCACTGGTGTCCCCCAGGGGTCAACTGTTAATCTGGGAAGATATGCTGGAGGCAGGACTGGGAGGGAGGGAGGGAACCTGCCTGTGGTTCCCTGGAGTTAAAGTTGGACTGTGTGGGGCAGGAGGAGCTCCCTTCCCTAGATGGAAGCTGATGGGATGGGGATGTGGGTTCCTCCTGTGTCTTTGCAGACAGTGGGACCACCTCTTTCCAGAGGAGCAGAGGGGTGAAGAGAACAAAATAACCCACTGGGGACAAAAGTGACAGCAGGGAGAGAAGAGAGGGCTCAGGGAAGAGGTTTTTGAGAAGAGTCCATGGCAGGGCAGGAGATGTGCAGGACCAAAAGCTCAGAGCATTTTCCCTATTCCCTGGGAGAGGGTGGCAGTGGCGGCTCATACAGACACTTCTGGGATGGGGAAGAATAACAAAAAAACAATATGAAAAAGAACCAACATCACTGTCTCTCTTTAAAGAGAGAAAATTTTGATCTCATGATAACTGGGCACCTCCTCTTGATTTTAGGGGAAGGAGGGAACCTGAATCCTTGATGAAGCTCTGGTAATCTGGCAAAGCCTCCCCTGCTCTCTGCTGCTTTGGCTGGGGACTGAGTCTGGGCAGGAGGGACCATGTGGATGGAGGAAGGGGGACTAGGCAGGGAGTGATCACAGCCAGGATCTGAGATCAGAGAGAAGGAATGTTGTTATGGAGAGGCTGAAAGCTCGGGGTGGGGATGACTCATGCTGGAGAACATACAGCTGTTGGAGTGAGATTTGGCACTGGCTCGTGGGGCTGAGGAGCCTCCCCCATTACCAGAGAGGGGAAAGAAGACCCTCCATGATGGCTCTGACCTGGCAGAGGCAGCTGTCGACCTGTGCTGGAGGTGATGGACAGAGAAGGCTGCCTGCTAAAGTAGGGTCATGGCCTGGAGAGGTATTTTGGGCAGCAGAGAGGGCTCAGTAGTGAGATCCCCTCTGGCTGAGGGATATATATTCTGAGTGCTGGGGTTCCTCTGCTCTCCATGACACTGTCTTGGGGAAGGAGAGTCAGAGCAGTGGGGCTGGGATGGGGCAGGACAGGTCAGCTGTGAAAGACAAGGCATGAAGCAGACATCTACCCCCTTACCTAATGACAGGGAAACCAAGGCATGGAGTAGAGATAAGCTCTGTGTGAGCTCCTTGGCCCATGGTCACGCTCTCCTTGTGCTGGGAGAGGTAGATTGGGCCTGGAAGTGATTTCTGCCTGAGGACTCAGACCACCATCCCTCCTGGGCTGCTGGCAGCTGATGCTTGTAGGGCACCAGAGCTTCCATCCAAATTCTATCCAGTGGAAGATGCTGCAGCAGTTTCCCCAAAATTCACAAGGCTGCCACAGGAAAAAGGGGGAAACACAGTCTCCCACATCCCGTGGAACCAGGGCAGGCAGAGAAGGAGATTTGGGCAAGGCATTAGGAGCAGAATGGTGAGCCAGCATCTTCCCAAAGTCGCTTTCAGAGAGATTGCTTTTGTATGATGCCTAGAAATAACCACAGCACCAGATTCCCAGTGTCGTGGGCTAAAAGCTCCGTAGGCTGCTTTGGAGGTGGTCCCATTACAGGGGTAAGTGAAACAACTGTAAATACAAACAGACTTGTAATTCATCATGCTCTGTAAATGTGAAGTCATTATCTGTATGTCCCTGGAAAAGTCATTATCTCCAGCTTTGCCTTAAGAGTTGAGTTCTGGAAATGCCATCCATCTCCATGCAGAAGAAAAGCTGCATATTTTCACATATTAATGCAAGTTAATCAAATGTACAAAATTAGTGAGTTTTAATATGTCTCCAAAGCTGTAAGTTAAATGCCTCTTCTTTTCCCAGGGATTTATGAAAGTGTTTTGCAAACATTTTTGGTATCAGACACATCCATGTTTTATTTCTGGCCAGTGGACATAAGATGGTATTTGATTTACAGATCAGTCCTCCACTGCCATGTAAAGCAATTCCTCCTTGCCTGACTGGGCTCACAGATGCAAAGCTCCATATAACAAATTCCTCTTTCCAAACAACCAAACCCAAACATTTTCCAGTTGAAGGGAACATCAAGTTCACCACTTCAAGCCAAAGCACAACTCTGTGAAGTTTTATGCAACTGGAAGTCCACAGAAACACATCCATGCTCGACTGAAAGTATTTGGGAAGATGACACTGCCTGCTGCCTGATGCTCCAGCAGCCACTTGGGGAGAGGAGGAGCAAGAGGAGGAGGAAAAGGAGGAGGAAGAGCAGGAATTGAGAGCCTGCAGACCTGAGGGCAGCACTTGCCAGAAACTACTGGGTTATTGCATTTCCAGCTTAGACAGTGCAGTGTTAGCACAGGCTGGGCAGGAGGTTTGCACTAAAGTGGGTTCAATGTCACCCCATGTCTGTAACACACACTGTGAGCAGAGAGCTGCAGGGAAGATGCTCGATCTCATCTACACATACCCAGCACTCAGTGGGTGGCTCAGGCTGGGGTCAGTGCAGCCAGAATGAATTTTAAGCAGCCAGAATGAATTTTAAGCAGCCAGAAGCATTCAGGAGAGGGGCTTTTGCTCTGGAGCAACTGCATCTGGTCATTATTTGCTTTTCTTGGTCATACAAAGGATCAAGAGAAAACCTGTGATGGGAAGACTGGACTGTCTTGAAGGATTTTCCCAAAATGCACCAAAAGGCTCATCCTTCTGTCTCTTCACTGGCTTTCAGAGAGTTTCTTGCATCAAGTGTTTTGGTTTGTCATTTCAGTTATATCCTAAATTACTAAACATTAATGCTTGCTAATGTTGAAGTAACAGAAATAAAAGCTGAAGTACTTCAGCTAAAGCTGGGATGAGATATTTTACAGAAATGCAATATTCTGAGATTGCCTTTTCATTTCAAAATGAGCCATAACATTTCCAGCTCCATATGCCTCTTGGGGGGGAGGTAATTTGGATTTTCAAACCTTTCTTGCTTTGCCAGAGCAGGCAGGGAAAGATTTGAGACAGGCTGTGCTCTCACTGGCAGCGGCTATGTGAAACCCTGGTGGCTTGGGGCAGAGGTTGAAGGATCTTCCTGATGTCTCATCCTACTGGAGAAATCCCATGAGAATCAATGAACCCATCAGGGACAAGTTTGAACGCACTGAGGGAGATGCATTTTAGACCCTGTTTAATCGAATTGCTGAACTTGTCAGTGCAGGAGCTCAGGAACAAGCTCAGAAGGGGCAAACTCCAACTGACGGGAAAGAGCATCGTCAGCTAACGAATGGGGTCGATGGGATGACGTCTGCCCCGCAGAAGCCCTCAAGGCATTGTTGCTCTGAAGGGATGGAGCACACCAGGGAAGCACTGTCCTCCCCCCATCCCTGACCTATGCCAGGATTCAAATCCAGAAACCCTGCTGTTCCTTGTTCCCTCCTTCATTAAATCACACCCTCATTAGCACCAGGCCTTCAGTAGCAGCTTGCAGGGGGAAGGTGCTGTTCCCTGCTCTAAGCCTGAGGGAAGTGAAACCACAAGGTCTGGGAGTGTCTCTGCTCCTTATTCCCAGAGTGGGACATGTAGCCATCCTGTACAAAAGCCCCTTCCCAATGCTTCAATATCTGCCTTGGTGATGCAGGAGCTGAGCATCTGCAGTCCATCACACAAAGAAAACTGCATGACTCGTGTGCTTGGGCACCCCTAAGACAAAAATATCCCTACATCTGCCTCAATTCACAGGCTGAGGACACATCTTGGGTCAGAACATTAAATGGCTGTTATTTTAATTCAGATACCTGAGCCCAGTGTTCCCAAAATACAATGAATATCCTCACTGAAATGGTGTCTCTTGCTGCGTCTGAGCACCAGCCCTTCCAGCAGCCCCAGAGAAGGCTCTGGTTCTGCTACCAAGCCACTAAAGGATTAGTAAATAAATAAAAAAAAATACAAAACAAACCCAAACCAGAATAAAAAAATTACCCCATGCAACATCTACAGCCTACTCTTGTGCTTCCAAGTTTGCTACTGAGGTCAGGCAGGAGCAGGAGGAGCCTGTGCAGTGCCTCAGCACTAACACATTTATCTATTCCTCAGCCCATCAGCTGCATCTCAGCATCTCTGGAACGTTATTGCATTTATCCATGTCCCTGTTTCAAATAACATCCAGAGAGCTGAGACCTCAGGAGGGGGGAGGACTTGGGCAAAATCCCCTGGAAAGGGAGATGAGCCCAATCTCAGCCACAATGCTTTCTTATTTGGAATATTCTGTTTCATCCCAGGATACAAATTCATCCTCTGCAGCCCTTTCCTTCACAGATTTGGGTCCCCCTATCCACACCACCTCACAGACATGGGGCCAGTGCACACAAGAGCTTCTCCCACTTTTTGGAGCATGGGAGGATACAGAATGCTCCCCCATGCCTCACGACAGGGCAGCCCCCGAGGCTTTTGGGGAATCTCAGCCCCACAACACCAGAATCCACAAATCCTTCCTCTCCTGCTCCTCAGGAACAGCAGTCCAGAAGCAGGGCTGGAGCTGCACCCTGGGCATGTTGGCAAATTAACCTTTTGGGGGGATGGGGTGATGGATTTGGAGCTGTGTCACGCAAAAGACAGGAACACCCAGGCATTAAATGGCAACTTTTGGGGAACTCATTTACCTCTGGTCAGCTCAGACACAGGGGGTTATCTTGTACACATGATTTTCTCTCCCCTGGGAAGGTTCTGGAAAGCCCCTGGCTCCTCAGTGGATTGAGATGTGATGACCTCATCAAAAGCCATGGGTTTTAAATAGGGCTGGGATTCATCCAAAGGACACTTTTCCACCCAAAGGGGATTTTTTCTACCTGAAGCAAGATGGAGTAGAGACTGTTTGCCATATAGTGCATCCAGGAGTAGCTGGGAGGAAGGCTGTAAAGAGCTTCCACAATTTCATCTTTGCAATTTCTTCTCTAAAGTGAGAATATCAAGAAGAATAAGAAATGGAGAAGGGACATTTGCAACCATCCTTCTCCTTCCCTTCCCTGATGGAAAGGTCAGATGTTGAGGATGGAAACTCACCACAACAGATATTTCCAGGAAATTATTTGGGCTCCAGCACCTCACTGTGCTTGACCTTCCCAGGTCACAGAGAGGCTCCATAGATAGAGAGCAAGAGGAGCTATTAACTCTAATGGGTGGGAAGTGGCCATGAATAAATCAGCAGCATTTTTCCAGCTATCAAAGCCTGAAACTCTCCCGTATGAAGCAAAGAGCAGACAGGAGGCAGGGTGATGCATGTTTCGTTTATGTCAGGGGTTATCTGATGCTGTTACTTACTAACCCAAGAGACTTGGCCCCACAGATCCCCACCCTGCTGCCATGGAGGGATTTTAGACCACAGCCCCCAGCCCTGAACAGAAATCTCCCAAAGCATCCTGAGCATCACAGAGCGAAGCCTTTTCCTTTGGAACAGCTCTGGGCTGGATCTGTGGAGGGGTTTCACACTTCCCCGCCCTTTCAATGCCACAGATGAGAGACAAGAAGTGGAGAAGCACCATCAGCTCAATACCTCCCTGTAACCAGACACATCCTTCTACCTCCGGCTGTCCAGCCTGGCCCTGGTAATCCCAAATCCTGGGCATTAGACATTTAATCTTACATTATATCATGTCTCCTCTTACCAGAGGGTCTGAAATTAAAAGAGAAGGAGGGAAGAGCTGAGCTCCTGTGAGTTTAATTGTTTCTGGCTGATGGATAAGAAGGAAGGAAAGAAACACAGCAGTTTCTTCTGCTGGCTTTCCCTGGTGTTTCCTGAGCAGCTGTAACTATTCCAGATGAGGGAAAGAGATGCAGGACTGGGGAGGGAGGGGACAAATGCCCCCTCCCAGGACAGAAGAGGAGCTCATGTTTGCATCTCAGCTGGCCCCGGGCATGTGGAGCTGAGCCAGCGGCCTGGGCTGCACCCTGTGGACATCATTTTCCATGATGCAAACTGGGAGAGGGGGAGAGAGGCCAAGGCAGGGCAGGGATGAGGTAGCAGTTTGGTGCCTCTGATGTCCTGTCCTGACATGCAGAAAAGTTGGAGGTTTCTCCCCTGCCCCAGGCTGGCCCTGGGGTGGGTTCCAGTCAGGCTGTGAGTGGAGCTCGATGTTGAGCACTGGAAGCTGAAGAGGGATGGATTGGGGACAGAGCCAGAGAGGGTGGGGAACAATGAGTTGGGGGCCAGGGATCCCCATTTCCAAGCACTGGGAGCTGTCAGCAAACTGGATATGGCTGTGGCTCCCAGAGAGTACACGGTGAAGGTCACAGCTCCTTTTGCTAATGCCCTATGTGTTCTGGGATATAACAATAACACTTTCCACTCTGTCCCCCCAGCCTGTAACACATTCTTGGGACATCTCCATTTTTTTATCCCAGAAGTTCCAGAGCAGGATATTGACCCATTAATGCAGGATACTGCAACATCTTGCTTGTCATCCCTGGATCCTGCTTATGCTAATCAAAAAAGGTGTTGCCCTGGTTAATAAAAGCACTTGTTTAATTATTATTGGCAGAACAGATAATTTTAAATTGCACCCCCTTCCCTCAGATGAAATTAGGGATTATACTTTGATCTCAATTGAAATAGGTACTATTTCAGGTATACATTATGTATATATACATAACAGGTATATATACAAGTACAGGTATATGTTATGTATATATATACACACAAATATATTATTTTCTAGATGAAAATAAATAGATTCACAGCTGACTGAAAATGAGAAAAAAGCCCGAATCCTTAAGCTGTAGCTCCACTTTTCCTTACTTATCAGGAAAAAAGTAGGATATAGGAGTTCCAGCATCCCCCAGCACTGACGGGGAAGGTCACTGGGAACCATGGGCTGGGATGCTGCAAGATTTCCACAATGCCAGCCTGCAGGAACTACTGGGAGAAGATGAATTTGGAAAAGCCTCACATACTTAAATAATAATGCAACCTTCCAGGCAGCCAGATAAATTAGAACTGCCAGCTGGAGTTCAGCCAGGGGAAACTTCCTGAGGTAGAGGCTCTGGGGACAGGGATGAGCTTGGGGATAAGGCAGGACACTTCTGGAGCTGACACTGTGAGGTCTTTCCTTGTGTGGGTGTGCAGAGGCTTTGGAAGCAGGGCAAGACGGGGAGGTACGATCTCCCCATGGTGCTGGGCAGGATCTTCAGGTGGGCTGGGAGAGCTGAGGGTGTCCAGCCTGGAGAAGGGAAAGGTCCAGGGAGACTTGAGAGTCCCTTCCAGAGCCTAAAGGGGTTCCAGGAGAGCTGAAGAGGGACTGGGGACAAGGGTCTGGAGGTACAAGAGAAGGAAGAATGACTTCCCACTGCCAGAGGGCCGGGATAGGTGGAACATTGGAAAGGAATCCTTCCCTCTGAGGGAAGTGAAACCATGGCACAGATTGCCCAGAGAAGTTGTGTCTGCCCCATCCCTGGAAGTGTTCAAGGCCAGGTTGAATGAGGCTTGGTCTAGTGGAAACTCCCTGCCCGTAGCACAGGGGTAGAATGGGATGGGCTTTATGGTCTCTTCCAAGAAAAATCATTCTGGGATTTTGTGATCTAGGGAGATGGCTTAAATAAGGGGAATCACAGAATTGTTCATGTTGGAAAAACCCTCTGAGGTCATTGAGTTCTAACCCTAACATTCCTCAGCATGGATTGCCAAGACCACCACTGACCATGTTCCCAAGTGACACACCTGCACATCTCTTAAATCCTTCTAGAGATGAGGAATCCACCACTGCCCTGGGCAGCCTGTCCCAGGGCCAGATCACCCTATCCATGAAGAATTATTTCCCAATACACACCCAGAGCCTCCCCTAGCCCAGTCTGAGCCGTTCCCTCTCCTCCTGTCCCTGTTCCCTGGAGCACAGCCCAACCTCCCAGCTGTCCCCTCCTGTCAGGAGTTGTGCAGAGCCACAAGGGCCCCCTGAGCCTCTTTTGCTCCAGGCTGAGCCCCTTCCCAGCTCCCTCAGCCACTCCTCGTCAGACTTGTACTGCAAATACCTCACAAGAGACATCCTGGTGTCCCCAGCACCTCACTGGGCACTGGGGATGGGGCAGAAAACCAGCGGCGTCAGGAGGTTTCATTTCCCGACACAGCAACACTCCCAGTGTGTGAACATCCCCCAGACGGCCACTCTGCAGGGAAAAGGGGCTCACAAAGAACATTCTGCCGCTTAGATCTCAATGATCGTGAGAAGCAGGCTGTGCCCGCTGCCGGCCGAGCATCCTCCACGCCGTGCTCCATATGGCAGCTATTACTGCTGGCAAGCGGAGCCGTTTGCACCGCGAACACACACACACAGACACACACACACACACACACACACAGAGACACACACAGAGCTCCCCGCAAAGCCCCTGGCCCCTCCTGGTGCTTAATCAGCCCCACATTCTAATGAGGGAAGCCAAGGCGCCTCCCACGCAGTGCTGCCCGTGTGGGCTTGGCGCCCAACTCGCCCAAAGTAGCCTGGCAGGGACACGGCATAGCTCAGCCTTTCTCTGCCCCGTCCTGAGCTTCTTGGGGAGAAACAGCCAAAAGCTGCTACTCCAGAGCTGTGACATCCTGCTCGGTCGGGGCAGGTTTGGAGGGGGTGGCTGAGCACACAGGCATTTACGAGCAAAGCCAGTAATGCTGTTTGCAATTAAACAGCCCAGACCTTTCCAGAGCAAGGCTGCTGCTCGACCCTGAACCTCAGCAAGCTTCCAAGCCCTCGGCTGGAGTTCCTTGGCACCGGGTGAGTTTTCACCCCTCCTCTCCAGGAGGTCTCTGGAAAGGACTTGCTGACGGCATGGAGCAGAGCTGAGGAGGCTGGATGGAATTCTGGAGGGGAAATCACACCGGTTACCACGTTGTGCTCAGAAGTTTTATGTTGGAAACACCAAGCCTCCTACAACCCATGGCAATCCACACTCTGAATCCATAATCACAGTGAGTCGCTGTGGCCCAGTGCCCCAGCTCCTGTCCCGAGACCAGGCACAGCTGACCGGCCCCCGCTGCAAAGGCAGCAACAACCATGAAAAATGTTCTTCATCCTTCTGGAGAGCATCAAGCCATGCTGGATGCAGAAATGAAGGCATTTTATGGCTACCTAAGGACTGAGCAAAGGAAGAGACACCAGCAAAGCGACCAATGAGGGAATGAATAGAAGTAACAAGAAACTNGGGGTTGGGGTTGGGTTGGGAGTAAAAAGGATAAGTTTCATTTAGGGAACTTGACACTGTTTCTCCCAGTAAGTTTTCAATTACAGACTGGGTAATGGAAAATGCTGTAATAATTATGTCCATGTTGTAGTATTATGGAAAATGCTGTAATGAGATTAGGGCTGAGCTGGGCTCCTCGAGGGAGCAGGAGGGCAACATGCACAACCTGCTGCACATACCCACTCCCCTCCATCCTCTCCTGCTCCCCACAGAGATTCCAGGGTTTGAGAATCCTCCTGATGTGCAAAACACCATCAAGTTGTGGGGAAAGGGTTTCTCCCACTGTAAGCACAAGCTGGAGAGAGCCTGTGAACGTCTCATAACACTGTGGCTCTGGCCAAGGCTTTCCAGCCCTCTGATCCTCTTCAGCTTCACCATCTCCATCTGTGAGATTTTTTCCTGAAGGTATTTTTGACTTCTTCTGTGTTACTTTCCATGTCCCACTGAATATTGCATGTGCTATCGTTCCCCAAGGACCGATAGTCTGAAGAAAGCTGATTCTTTTCGAGAGCTGCTAAATGGCACCTCTCCCCTTCCCTGCATGATTAGATCTGTGCATTTACCGCTGGTTATATTTGCAGGCACTTTTGGGTGTGATTAGCAGCTGAAGGTTGTCAAAGAGTCAAGCTCAGGCATTAGTCTCTCTGGGAGCTGCAGAGGAAACAAAAGCATCATTTTTGCTTTCCACAGAAGAACTGGTGGAACTCGGCACAGATGGGTGGTAGCAGAGCCATCCTGAGAGGTCTGAGCCACTCACCAGGGTCCCAGTCACCCATGAGGGGTCTGAGCCACCCACGAGGGCCCAAGCCACCTCCCCCACCTATTCCCAGACCTCTTGCCCGGGGGTGTTTGGCTGGATCTCCTGACCCAGACAGAGCAAGAAAAAGGGAGTTGAAGCTAAAAACAGGGTAAAAAAAGGAGGGGAAGTAATCTGTACCACGGGGCCTTCCAAAGCTCTATTCCTTACAGAAGTCCTTATAGAGATTATTATACTTAATTTATGTAGATCTACACTGGCACTAGAAAAACTTAAAAACTAATTAAACAGCAACCGAAGAACAGCTCTGGCCTTGGATCTTACCCAGAGGGAAGCAATTCCTGGGAATCCTGAATCAAGAGGGAGTTCAGCCGTCAGAATGCTGCTTAATCTCCTTAGAGATGATATGAAATTTGGGGTGATTTTTGTAGAAAAGGGAAACAAATCAGCTCACAAATCCTGGAGTTCTCCCAAGGCAGCAGTGCAAACTCTTTGGGCATCAGTGGCCCAGGTGAAAAGGATCATCTGATGAGCAGTGATTTTTGACAATATGTTAAGTAGAAGACTTGGATCCAGTCTCCAAGTGACAGTGTCTAGATCAAATCCAGGGAAAAAAAGGAGGTGCCATTTGGGAGAGCCCTTTGCTAACCCTATTAACAGGGACTGGAGCAATTACACACATGGCTGTAATAGGCAAGAAAATAATTAACACTCGGCCACAGCTCAAGTGATGATTTTATGAGTCCTGATGAATCTGAGCTCCCATAGGAATATCAGGGTGTGTTTTTTTCACTCTTCTGGGACTATTTCATGATCTCACATACAACTAGTGAATTTTTCCATCTATAGTTTTAACTGAGCTGCCTAAGAAGCAGTGAATTAAGGGACCCTCTTGTCCTGTGAGGACAGAGCCCCACCACACCTCACCTCTGCACTATTTCAGCTGGAGATGCTTCCCAGCTGATACTTCCCTAAAGTTATCAGCATTTGCTGAACATTGCAAGAAGCTTTTCTCAATTAATCATGCTCAGAGCCTGGGCAGGCAGGCATGAAGAAAGAGGAGAGAAGAGAAAAATCCTGCAGTGTTATTATAATAAAACACACAATGAATACTATGGAAAGCATTACATACATCCTGAATGTGGGAATTCACCACGCCTGACCTCAACCAGCTGAAAATCAGCCATCCCCTGGGCTGAGGGTTAAGGGAGAAAGTGAGCATTTCCACACATCTAATCCCCAAAGAGCTGTGTAAGGATAAGGGGATTCCTTCATTTAATCAGATGATGATTCCTCCTGTGTCCACCGCTGGAGCTGAGGTACCTCTGACAAGACCTTCAGCTTTGTGAGGGCTGATTCCATTTGAAATGAATCAGACTTTTGACAGTGCCCAGTGTGTCCCTGGACCACACCAGATCACATCAGAGCTGTCCTATCTCATTCCCAGCTCTCCTTCGCGTGCCAGGGAGAAGGGATGCGAGCCGGCAGCACTCGCGCGCAGCAGGAGCAGGCTCAGGCTGGAGCTCCTGTCCTCGCTTGCCCTTGTGCTGAGCAGCTGACACTCCTTGTGGTAGCTACTGCAGTCCCTGCACCCATCTGGGTGATGCTCCTCTCCCTCAAACCAGGCATCAGGATGGTCCCTCAGGGTCCAAAGCAAAGAGCAGCACAGAGGGAGCAGGGCAAGGGAAGGTGAAAGCACCCAGTATTTGCAGGGCATCTCTAACAGAGCAAGCCTGACCTCATGAGATCAACAGGAGACTTTGTTTTCTTTATCCCTTCCAGCAGTTAATCAATTTTACTGCTAAACAAAGCTGACTCTTTGAAGGGGAGTCCTATTTTAAATCTTGTTTCAGGGGAAGTGGTGGGTGATCTTGACCAGACATGTCTTCTTAAAGGGATGCAGATGCTACTGCTCTGGCTGAGCACCCTGGAAGGTCATGGAATCCCAGAATGTCCTGAGCTGGAAGAGACCCACAGGAATCATCCAGTCCAACCCTGACCCTGCCCAGAACCTCCACCAGCCCCACCCTGTCCATCCCTGGGCGCTGCCCAAAGGCTCCTGGAGCTCTGGCAGCCTCGGGGCTGTGCCCATTCCCTGGGGAGCCTGGGCAGTGCCAGCACCCTCTGGGGGAAGAACCTTTCCCTGCTCTGCAGCCTGAGCCTGCCCTGCCCAGCTCCAGCCGTGCCCTGGCTGCTGTCCCTGTCCCAGAGCAGGGATGGGAGCTGCCCCTCGGGAGGAGCTGCAGGCTCCAGGGAGGTCTGACCTCAGTGTCCTCTGCTCCAGCTGAACACACCGAGTGTCCTCAGCAGCTCCTTGTGTGGCCCCTCCTGACCCTTCAGCATCCTTGTAGCCTCTTTTGGATGCTTTCTAGGATTTAAGATCAAACAGCACTTGGAGAAATCACTTTAACACATAATTTTCCTCTTCAAAGATGATTTACCTGCTTTTAANGCTCCAGCCGTGCCCTGGCTGCTGTCCCTGTCCCAGAGCAGGGATGGGAGCTGCCCCTCGGGAGGAGCTGCAGGCTCCAGGGAGGTCTGACCTCAGTGTCCTCTGCTCCAGCTGAACACACCGAGTGTCCTCAGCAGCTCCTTGTGTGGCCCCTCCTGACCCTTCAGCATCCTTGTAGCCTCTTTTGGATGCTTTCTAGGATTTAAGATCAAACAGCACTTGGAGAAATCACTTTAACACATAATTTTCCTCTTCAAAGATGATTTACCTGCTTTTAAAAAATCTGAAGGATTCAAAGACATATTCCAGCTCTTCCCACTGGCAAAGCTCATGTAGGAAGATCACATCTATCTCATGTGGGTTACAGAATGCTCCTGAGCAGGATCTGGGCTGCAGCACTGACCAGGAGCTCCATCACCTCACCACAAGGACTGTGAACCCTGATGCCTTTGGTGCTGTTTAAGCACCTCTCATGTATGGGTGAGAGCCAGAACTCATGCTTGAGTCATGGCAAGTCTCCAGCTGGGCTGGATATTGATTTTTGGAGGACATGAACATATTATTCTCCTCCTGGTTATCACCACAAGCTCTTAGTGTTTCCAAGGGGCTATTTTGTCTGTGCTCATGTCCAGTCCTTTCCTTTGCAGTTACAGGGGCAAACCCTGTATTTTTATCCTGCAAGAAAGTTCCTTGGCTCCACGATCAGAAGCTCCAATTCAAATTCATAAAGGTTTTCCATTTGTAGTGGATACAGAGTTACTTGCACTTGCAACATCCAGCTGGAAATACAGTGCTAACATACAACAGAGCCATCCACAACATCACTCTTGGTTCTTAATGGAATTTGCTTGTAAACAGACATAAACAAGCACCAGCTTCAAGGCAAGAGAAAAGCTTTGGTGGCTGTGTCCTAGGGAAACCTTGTGCAATAGTAAAAAAACCCACAGTCTGCTTCCTGCCCTGCTTACAGTGAGTCCTTATGCACATTTTATAAGAGAAACTGCCGGGGTATAAAAAGAAATGACTCACTGAAACTGGTAACACTGAACACAACTTGGTTTTGATCCAAAGCCAAAAATTCTTTATTTATTTGAAATGTAAACAGTTCCTTTATCAACTGCCTGTTTCAGGGGTTGTTTAGGGCAGTTTCCTTCCAAATAGGTTGCTCAGCCCAGAGTTTTGCAAAATCCTGGGAAACAGAGAAAGCAGCAAGGAAGACACAGAAACCCTGCTGGCTGATTTATGGACAGTGGGAATGGGGCCTCCCATCCCTTGTGAAAGCATTCCCAGAGCTGCCTTTGCTGGAGACTTGTTGCTGCAACAAGATGAGCAGCACAGCTCATGCTGCAGCCACCAGCGCTGCTCCCGCCCGCACCGACCACAGCTCCGAGGCTCCTTTCTGCTTCCAGCCCAGCCTGAGCTCCAACTGGGGAGCACTGTGGGGGCACAGGGATCCAAAGAGATCCGTGCCATCGCTGAATCCTCTCCCTTCCCGCCCCCTTTGGGTCGCCCTGGCCTGGCTCTGGCTGTGGTGGTGGGTACACAGACTGGGCTCCTGCCTCCAGCTGGGCTGGGTGGATCCAGTGTTGCTTGCTCTGGTTTACCCTGGGCTTTCTGCCATGGCAAGGGTCTGCAGCCTGGCTCCGTGGGAGCAGGGGAGTTTGAGATGCTGCTGGAGCCGTGCTGCTGCCACCCAAGAGCATCTTCCTGTTGTTTTGTGACAGTATTTGGAGGAGCTGGAGGGAAATCTGTGGGTCTGCCTGTCTATCCCAGGCCCAAGGGACACCCTGTCCTCTGGTGCTCAACCCACTAGCCCCAGGAGGGACACAGGGTCGGGGCATTTGGGGATTGGATGGTGTTGGGAAGGAGGGATGGTTGTAAAGAGAAGGGGATGCCCATAGACTCACAGGTGTGTGTAGCATTCATGAAAAGAAGGGATTGTTGGTGGGATAGTGGCAGAATTAACATGAAGAATTGATTGGTGGGGAAAGAGCATCACAGGGCAGGGAAATCCCACAGACCCAGCCAAAGAGAGGGAAAAAAAGCCCAAAAACCTGGGAGAAAAATGGAGAAGGGGCTACTGACCTCTGAAGACTTAATCTGGTTAATTCTTTCAATATGTGGTGTGCTGGCAAAGCACCAGGAAGAGGAAAATACCTGTTTGTGGGGAAGAAAACAAAAATCAATGTTTCAACTGTTGTGTTTCTTCTGAAATGAAGAGTGAGACCTTCCCCAGGCATCAACCAGCAGCACACACATTCTTGGGAATGGGGAAATTTATATCTGAGCCTCTTCTCTGGCCTTTTTCAATTCCACCCCTGAGAGAGATGAGTTCAAGACAGTGTGAAAACCATCTGGAGACTCATTGAATAGTTGTGTGGTCCTGCTTTGAGCAGCAGAGACATAGCACAGCCTCCCCTGCTCTGCTCCTGCCAGGGATAGCAACCTTGGAGCCGCAGGCTCCGGGCACCTGAGCCTGGAGCGGAAAATCCCTCTTGAGTTTTAGGAGAGTGCACAAAGTGGAGGTGTTTTGGCAACCCCAACCCACAGAGCTGCTGGATTCCAGCACAACCACAATTCCAACCATGGAAACCACCTCAGTTTGGAACAACCTTTTGGAAGCATTTCTAAAGACCTGGGGAATTTGAGTTGACTCAAGTGCTGAAAGGGATACGGACAATGCTCTGGTTTAAAAAGCTCCTTCAACCAGCAATTGGTGCAAAAAGCCACTCCATGGCCCAGAAGGACCCAGTGCTGATGACATGTAAGGGCACCAGGTTGAATGATGGTGAAGCCATAACCCTTGGAAGACAAAGCACACGATTGAAGGCGCCAGTGCCCTGGTCCAGGATGGGAGTGGATGGGGAGAGGTTTCCTGGGGGAAAGCCAGCACCTCTGAGGGCTCTGGCCCTGATACCCTTCTGCAAAGGCCTTCAGCACATTTCTTGAAGAAACAGCTGGAAATGTTCCAAATGTATCTGACTCAAAAAAATATCTTGCTTACATTAGAAGTGTCTGGATGGTGAATAATGTAGAGAAGAGAAAGTGTCATGGGGCAATTAATAAGCTGAGGCTGTATTTGGTGGCAAGAAGAAAATACTAGGGGAAGTGACAGGCAAAGTCAATAAATAGTGGAATGTTATTTGGGAAAGGTTTGGCACGTCTGCAGCTTGCTGGGCAGAGCACAGCAGCTCTCTTGAGCCCCTCCAACACTGCATTTTTCTCTAATGCCACCACTCTCTTTTTCTTCTGAAGCTGGAACTTGCCTGTCAGCTGCAGAGTGCAGGATGGAGACAGCAGGTTCCCTCTCCATCTATTCCCACATCCTTCTTTCCACTGGGTTGGGCTGTCAGGGGAGTGCAGTGGTTTATCTTTACAGTTCCTGCTCCTGTGAAAGTTTTAAGATTTGAGAATTTTAGGTAGTCAGATGAGGTTTGTTGTGGAAACCAGGGTGGTGCAAGATCCAGCCAGTGTGAGATGGAGAGAGCTGGGCTCTGTAGCCCCCTCCTTGTACACCCACAGCTAACAGCAGGTTACATGATAAAATGAGAGACCCCTCCAATCCCTCCAGAGGGTTTGCAAACCCCACTGAGCATTGTGTGATGGGTCTTGGCACAAAGGACAAACCAGTCCCACAGAGCATGGTCAGGGCTGAAAGAGTAACTTGAGCAGGCAAAAAGATCAATCACAGGTTTTTCCTGCCCAAGGAGAAATATGATTTGGGACAAAAAAATTCTATGTTTGCCTGAGCAGAATAATCTGCAAATGCAATCAGCCATTAGGGTGATTGATGCTCCTTGCTGTGCTCAAACTTTTCCATCAAATAGTGGGGGGGAAAAAAAAATCACTGCTGAAGAGAAACTCAGCTCTCCAAAGTGTAAGGACACAGCCACAAAACCCAGCACAGCCCCGAGGGAACTAACAAGAATACAGAGCAGCATTTGATGTTCCTGAGCCTGCTCTAAGCAGCCCAGCTCCCCAGACTGGGAATCCAATCACGGTAACAAAAGCAAACAAGCCATGATTTAAATAGAAGCAAAAAAGTTGGAAGGGAAAAACCAAGGAGAGTGAATGTTTACCCTGAAGATGGGATAGTTTAGAAATTATGGCTGGGAGCCAACTCTCCCAATATTTTTAGTTTCAGAAGGTTTGCAAACCTCAGCTGCCAATGTGGCCCCAGCCCCTCTGCCCTTGGATGGGTGACCTGCGGCAGGTGCAGCTCCAGACACTACTGGGGAGGAGCAGGAGGAAAAGTTCAATGCCTCTTTTTGGAACACATTAGAGAACGGTTTGCAATTTATCAGCTAATTATGATTAGAGCAGAAACAGGTTAGGTAATTATCATGGTTATGGACACACAGTGAAGAAGCTCAGGGGGGTATTAAGGAAAGGAAAAACAGACAGACCCTAAAATGTAGAGTTTTAACATGGATCCATACCGAGAACAAGTTCTTGCTAGTTTTAGTTAAAAACCCAACTTTGGAAGCTGCTTTAAGATGAAGAGTTCTGGGATTGCTTGTGATAGGAAACCATGAGGGATTAAGAAATTCAAGAGGAATCAACAAGCCTTCCAGTGCTTACAGGGTCTCTGGGAGAGCTGGAGAGAGACTGGGGACAAGGCATGGAGGGACAGGACACAGGGAATGGCTCCTACTGCCAGAGGGTAGGGCTGGATGGGATATGGGATATAATTGCTCCCTGTGAGAAAGGGGAGGCCCTGGCACAGATTGCCCAGAACAGCTGTCTCTGGATGGTCTTTAAGATCCCTTCCATCCCAAATCATCCCAGGATTCTATGATTAAAACCTGGCAGCAGCAGAGGAAAGTGAGGAACTGGGGATAAGGCACAGCTGCAGCAGCCAATGCTGTCCTGTGAACACATCAAAGAGAGCTCAAGTACAGAGATAAGAGATACAGACAAAAAGAGATAAAAATGAAGATACTGCCTTGTGTTGTGGCTTCCAGATTTAGGTTTAGGGGAAGGACAACAGTGTGATGACCAAGCCCTCCCAGTGCTAGCCCTCCAGTGTAGTCAGCCATGGGTCTTCCTGAGCACTGCTGAGGTCAGCCCCACACACAGAACAAACAAACCAGGTGTGAACTTATATTAATTTTATTCACATTTCCAGAGGAAAGCATCGGTGGAGTGCAAGGTCATGGCTAGTGTCGAAAAGCTCAAGTATTTGGTTTAAAACACGACATTTCTGAGACTGAGCTGAGCCCCTGCTCCCTTCCCCTGCATGTGCTTCCAGTTCAAGGAACAGGCATCTTCAAAATAAGCTGGCTCATCACATGATGGGGGGCTCATGTCAAAAACTTTAAAGCTCTCAGTGGTACAAATCCCTAAGCAGGGAAAAAAAGTAGCAGGCAGGAAATCTTGTACAGCTGAACTGGCTTATCCCTGCGGTGAGCGTTGGGCTTTTCCTTCGGCGGCGGAGTTTTGCTGTCGGCGATGCCGAACGCTCCTGTCCAACTTCAATGTGATTCATTACCCAGAGCTGAAATTTGCTGCTACTGGATTACAGGGATGATTGTTGGTGACGGCACAGAAAAAATTTAACAGGACTCCCAGTCGAGGAGAAAAAAAGAAAAGGAAAAAAAATTGATTGCTTTGAATTTCAAAACCAGCAGTAAGGGAACAAAGACACAGCCAGAAATAAGATTTTGAGAACTGGAAATTCCAGCTGCATTCTAATTGCACTGCTGGCCAATGGGAGCTTGTCACAGCTTCAAGTTGCTTCTAAGGAATATATCTATATATCTGTATTGCTAAGAGACTCCTGGGTTCAGCTGTGCCAACGACTGGTTCCTGCTGACATCCAGCAGACTCGAAATCCTCCCAGTCCCAGCTGGCATTAACCAGCTTCAGTTTTGCTTCCCACAGAGCCACAACTTTTGGATTTCTGCTTCAAAGTGCTCATTTCAAATTACACAAGGCATCAGATAACCAAAGGCCTCTACAGAGCCCTGGCCATGCCACAGGCTTGGACAAGGACTAGGAACAGGCGGAGCAGAGTTTGGACAGGCAGCAGGAACAACTCACCAAGACACAGTGGAAAGCAGCACTCCCTGAAACAAGTGGAATGGCACCAGCAACTGATGAATTCCTAAGCTATGGGGCTAAAAAATGAGCTGGTTTAGTTTTTTCTATCTTGTAAACATCAGAGAGTTTTAAATGTGTCCAGTGAAGAATTGTCTTGTGAAGTTGCTGGATTTTATTGGAATACAGCTATATTTGGGAAAGGAGTGGGTAATAGATGTGTGCACATTCTTGCTTGCTCTGCAAAGACAATTATCAGATTACAAAAAAAGGCACAAGAAGCACATTCCTCCTTCTTCCATCCCTAAAAGGTTCCCCCTTCCCCCCTGCTGAAAGCACTGCACTGGCTGTCACTGAACAACCTCCAAGTACACATTTTCCTCTTTGATCCAGCTGGCTCGGAAGCCCCAAGGATCAAAGATTTCTCTTTTGTTTGAGTAATTTCAAACTGACTAGAATCTCACTGCTTGTTTAACCGATTCTCTTCATCCTCCTTCTATATATAGTAAAATAAATTGAATTAATATTATATTTTGGTTTATTGCTAGAGGCAATCTGCTGTCCCCCAGCTCGGGCTCCCAAAAGAAGGAGGTGAAACAGAAAATTTGGCAGGACCTGCTTGCTTGAAACAAGAAAAAGGCAAAATTGCACTTGGTCCACCTGGCTGGGTATCACAGAGGGGGAAACTGGGGCAAGGAAGGGCTCAGGGTTATTTAGCAAGTCAATGGAGAGCCAGGAATAAAAAAGCCCAGCTCCAGATCCTCTGTTCCAGTTGTCAAGAAACGATTTTGCTTTGCCCAGAAGGCGAGTTCTGTCAGAGGACAGGACACGCCACTTACAATTCAAATCTTAATGTTGACACTGGATGTGCAGAGTGAGATAATGGAATGTGATTCTTTGGTGAATATCCTGGTTATCATACTGAAAATGTATTTTAATAAACTAAATTCACCCCTTGCCTAGTCCTTAACACTGCAATAAATTTCTCCCCCGCAACTGCCTGGCTGATATTTAATCCGTCAGCTAACAAATATTCCACCAAAATTGTATCTTCTCTGTGAAGACTTAAACTCCTTAAATTCTTATTCAAAAAACAAAAAAAAACCCAAAACCAAATCAAAACAAAACAAAAAACCAAATGGCTCTAAATGTTATTCCAGGACTGAATGGCTTCAGTGGTATGAATTCTATTTACAATTTAAGGAACTTGCTGCTCCAGACAAGTCACAAGAACCTTCTCAGCAGCAGGAGGGTTGGCCAAAGGACGTGGGTGATGCAGGAAGGGGGAACAAGTGTGTTCCTTGTGTCACCAGTCATGGACAGCATGTTCACTCTGTTCCTGACAGCTCCTGGGAAGCCAGCAGAGATGCTAAGGGAGTTTGAGGTGCCTGTGGATGGATTACATCACCGTGCAGTGCCCTAGACACCCACACAGCCTGGCAGAGGCTGAGGGAAGAACCAGTGAACACCCCCAGCCCTCCTAAGGGTTCCCACACACAGGATTCAGCCTGGCAGCTACAGATGAAGGGCTGCAAGGCCTGCCTGAGCTGATGTGTTTCTAGAACAGCCAAACAGCCATCAGGGAGAGTGGCCAGAGGGAGAGCCATGAGCTGGTGCTGCAGGCAGTAAGTAGGAAGGCCGAGCAGCGCCCAGCGGGACTCACCCCATCTGTCCATGGGGAGAGGATGGCTCAGGAAGTACCCGTGTGCAAACCCCACCCAGGATGTCCATGGCATGCTCCTTAAACTGCTTCTCTGGAGCAGGAGCCACCTGTGCTCCCACCCAGGAGAGCACAGGCTACATGTGCAGGAACACAGCCACAGGCTCTACTCCTTTCCTCACACACAGCAGCTTTCTCTGTTTTGGGTAACTGTTCCCCTGCTTTGCTGTTTAAATCCTGATTCTTCTCCAATCTCACATTCTTGTGTGCTCTGCCTGCCCCCCTCCCAGAGGCAGAGGAGCTGCTGCCCTGCTCTCCAACTTTCTGGCAGAACACACCAAAGTCCACCTCAAGGGGAGAAGGCTAAAGCACTCCACATTCATCAGTTTGGATGGTTCAAAAGAAAAGCCATTTGTTTCTAGGAAATCTGTTTACACATACATTCTGGCCACTGCTGGCTTTCCAACTCCTATTCCTAGCATTTGGCTGACAGTGGAGAGGGCAAGAACAACACATACCAATCCCCAAGTGCTCCTGATTGTGTTATTTTGCCAGAAGATGTTCCTGGCCCAGAAGGAGCTGCACAAAAGCACTGATGGGAGAATTACAGCTAAAATACATCTCTTTGTCTCCAGCAGCAGATGCCCTTATGGGGTCTTTGCCTAGCCAAAGCCCACCTGCACTGCCCCTGCCTCCCGACAGGGAATGACAGGAATGAGGAGGACATTTTGCTTGCTGGCAGAACCAGTGCAAGCCATCTCTGATGGAAACCTCTGCTCATGCTCCTTTCCTGCCGGGGTGTCAACAGCGCAGCAGCCAAGAGTATCACAACAACCAGGATCAGTAGGAAAAACTGGAATTTAACAATCAGTCCTGAAAAGGTCAGCTCCTGAGTAGTGAAGGATACGGGGAAGTTGCTTTGAAGTGCATCTTTTTCCTCTCTCTTTTATTACACAGAACACATTAATCTCGCTGGTGATCACTCAGTCTTTTAGGCACTATCAGTGGACACAAAGCCAGTTTTACTCAAAACTTCCTTCTTGTTCCTACAGCTCCACCAGTGTTACCCTGGATTCCCCTTAGAACTGGAGGTTTCTTCTCGATCTCAAAAAGAGATTGATATATCAAAACCAAATTCAATTACAAAATATAATAATATCCTCTTCTTGGAAGTGAAGCTGCCCCATATTCCAGACTGCAGCAGGATTTTTATAACCTCAAGCCATTTTTACTAAGTTCTACTTAAAATACATCTGAGTCCCAATCCACCTGTCCAGTTGTAATGCTCACGGCTGAAGATCCATTCCCTGTCAACTCCTGCTGGATCTGCCAAAGGCCTCTTGTCAGTTGTCTTCTGCAGACTTGAACATGAGGATAGCATTGTAGATCTTCAGGGCAGGGCCCAGCTTGATGCTGAGTATTTTAACGATGTCGTTCTGCTTGAGAAGCAGAAAGGCCTCGCCGTCAATCTGCTGGAGGTTGAAACATGAATAGGACAGGGATTAACCACCAAGGGACAGGCAGGATTCCCACTTCTGGTCATTCTGGGATTCCTGCCTAGTTCTGGCCCCTACACCGCATGATGTCTCGTTTCCAAGGGACACAGAGCTCATCTCACAGTGCTTTCTCTAGAAATGGAGAAGCTCCAGGTGTCCCACACCCATGGTAGAACGAGATGAGGTTTAAGGGCCTTTCTAACTCCAACCATTCCATGATTCCATATGCTATAAAGATGAAGGAATAATGAAGATGCAATATGGATGGAAAAACAGTGTCCTAATCCATCAGCAAGGAGATATATTCGATTACATGCAAAATAAGCAAGTGATGAACATACTACCATGTGAAAATCCAGGATGTCCTAAGTAGCAGTGAGTGAAATCATGACATACTGTTTCTGGAAAAGGTTAAAAATTCACTTGAGCAAGAATGTCCACAGAGACAACACAGATGTAATTAATATAAACCCCAAATGCTGCAGGAATAAAGCCAAAGATTAATGGACGCAGACAAACAATATCTGTCTCCCTAAGTTACTCCATTCAAGGCCATTTACAGAGATTGACAATGTCTCCTCCTCTCACTGACAGTGTCTCCTCCTCTCACTTGATGCTCACCAGTGCAGCACACAGCACTGGACACTCAGGCCAGCCAGAATAACGATTCTGCTATTTTTGTTGTCTTCCCAACTAGAATATTTTTGGATGTCAATGCCTGGTGCAAAAGGAAACACTGAGTAAACTCAGAGAAGACATAATTAAAGCAAAGAGCTGGGAGCCAGGAAATTTTGTTTTCCCGCCTCTCACCAGACAAGAGACCTTCAGTAAGTTACTTAACCTGCCACTTAAGTAACTGTGAGTAACTGGGAAGTTAATTTCTCCACTGGGAATGACAGCAGTGCTCCCAGTCCACAGATGGCCACACCATGTCCTTGAATCTCATTTTCAAACTGCCTCAAGTCTACACTGCTGCAATGAATATATTAAAAATAGCTTGAAACAAATGGGAGTGTGCTCCTTAAATTAAATAACAGAATTCAGAAGAGCATAAAACTGCTGGGAAATGGTCCTACATTTCAAAATGGTTTTGTGTCCAATATTATTTATTCCTATGCTTCATTTTCACTGCATTACCTCACACTTGCTTATTTTAAACAGTCCTGCCCTGAACTGGACCTAGAAACAACTCTGCACTTTATTATTAATTTCTTTGTTCCATCTTATTTGGATGGGTTTTAGAATTCTGCGCACAATTTGTTCTCTTTGCTCCTAATGTAAGCAGCAACTTATCCCCCTCCAGCCCCCCACCAAGGGAAGTCTGTAAGAGATTTATTTATCCTGGACATTATGCACTTGTAGGCTGATCCTGGACAGTGTGGGGGAGTTCTGTCCTGTCATTCACACCTGTATTCTGGCCAAAGCCAAACTGCTGAAGGGCTTTAATTTCAAACTGAAAATATTGTTTGAGCATCAATTGGAAAAAAACAACACAAGCCCCTCTAAATCAGGCATAGGGAATCACACTTTGAGGTTGCAGAAAATAAGGATTAGAACAGACCGTCACTATGGCACTCTCAGAACCAGAAAGCAGTTGCTGTGTTCAGGACCAGAAGAAATAAAATACATGGAGAATGGCTGGATTTATTAGGAGATTTGCTGGTACATCTCACCTCTGAATACCATCTTCCCTAGAAATCCTTTTTACACTCAGTTACAGTGAAAATGGGTTCATTTAAACAAATTTAATAATTCTCATGATATTCAGTTCACAAGTACTCTACTGTGTTGTGTCACACTGTGGACAGTGCTTTTTGCAAGCCTCTGTTTCTTTTTCTTCCTATTTTGTGTGTGTCTGCATGATTTTTAGAAGAAGGGAAAACAAAACACACGTACATAAATCCACAAAACATACTGTAACCTGATTCCCCCTGAAAGGGAGCCAGCTCTGGAGCAGACAGAGATTACAGACCTACCCTTTCCAGTCACTGCCACGCAGGAGGAGTGACTCCAGCCCTTCCCTGGAGCTCTTACAGCCACACAGGAGAGCTCTGAGGACAGAATCACAGAAGCATGGGATGGTTTTGGTTGGAAGGAACCTAAAAGCTCATCTTGTTCCACCCCTGCCATGGGCAGGGACACTTCCCACTAGATTAAGTTGCTCCAAGTCCTGTCCAACCTGGCCTTGAACACTTCCAGGATGGGGTAGCCAGCTTCTCTGGACACCCTGTACCAGGGTCCCCCCACCCTTTAGAGTGAGAAACTTCTTTCTAATGCCTACCCTCCTTCAGATTAAGGCCACTGCCCTTGTTCTGTCACTCCTCATCTGAAGTCCCTCTCCACCTCTCCTGCAGCCCCTTTAGGCCCTGGAAGCAGCTCTGAGGTCTCCCTGGAGCCTTCTCTTTGACAGGTGAGCACCTCCAGCTCTCCCAGCCTGGCTCCAGAGCAGAGGGACTCCAGCTCCTGAAACTGGTGCCAGTGGCTGGAGGGAGCTCTCCAGGCGGGGAATCACCTGGGCAGGACAGAGGGGAAGCATTCCAGCCTCACGGGCTGCCCACACTGTGAGATTAATCCAGGACAAGGTGCACCTGTCCAAATTTATCAGTGGCTCCTAAAGAACCTCCAAGTGATACCTGCAATGTAAGTGGAAACTGAAGCAGCCAACATTCTCTGTAGGTGATCCACCTACAGAGCTGTGCGAGAAACCAGGACAAACACACCCTGTGGCCATGGAGGTCTCCCAGAGGTCAGGGTGAACACACCAGGAATGGGAGCAGAGCCCAGCCCGTGGCAGTATTGGCAGGACACGCCTTACACAGGGCATGCTCTGACTTCCCAACCTCTTCTTGTCGAAAGAAAGGTTTCTGTCCTGCTCTCACTCCAGCCCACAGGGGAAGCCAGCAATTCCTGGGAAACCCTGTGCCTGCCAGGCTCCCCAGAAGCAGGCACTTGTCCTCGTTAGAGGCAGCAGATGAGAGTCTTAGTAACCATTCCAACAGGGCATCTTTAGAGCAGTGCCAAACCCATGGCACAATGGTCCAAGACAGGATGTTAAGCATAAGCTCCGTGATTGGAACTGCAGGGAAAATTTAAAGCAGCAGGATGCAATTAGCCATGGTGGAATTCAGCTCCATGCTGAGGCTGCCTCCTAAATGCCACTGCTCTGCAATGAAATGGCTGAGCAGGTCTGAGCTTTCTGCTGTAATTCCAGGGATCTGCAGCACAGGGTCTGGGCACACCCCACTTACCTCTTCCCTGAACACAGACGCTTGTTCTTTGCAGCCAGGTAAACGCTGGATAAAGCTCACCACCTGCAATTGCATATGAGAGAAAGGAAACACAAAATGAGACACCATCAAAAAAAAAAAATCTTATTTTTGTATGAGCATTCTCTATGCAAGAATTTTTAAAACCTTAATACTCAAAACTCTTATATCAATGATGGATATAGATGGATATTGCTGGATCATTGCTGCAAATCCTCTGCATATTTTGGTGACCACCAATAACTGCCCCCTATTGCCATTTGACCATTTTTCTCCCTGTAAGAATCCAGGTTCTCCACTCCTCTAAAAGGGCCTCACAGAATGAACATCATTTTTCCAGATTAAAAGCTGTATATGGCTTAGACTACTTTAAATTCACTCACAACTTCACTTTCTCTATAGTACTGTTGGAAAGTAAAACTAACAAGAAAAAAGGATTTAGACAGTTTCCCAAGATGACATGCCTGTAAGAGACAAGATAAACCAACTGAATGAGCACTGCTGGTTTACCAACATGCAAAGGCAGAAGAGCTGGGAAGGAAAGGAGTTTTGGTTTCATCTAATCTGTGCTGGGTGCACAAGATCCATGGAACCAAGAGGATTAAACAAGTAAAAGTTAATTTTACATTTCACATTAGGGAAAACATTTCTAAGCAAGAAATCTGTTAACATTTGGAATAATCTCCCTGGAGTCAAGCAGCCCTGGGGTTACATTATATAACACCAGGGATTGTGAGGAGCAGCCCTATGTGCAGTCAAGAATGCCTTAATGTGCATTGTCTTCTCCAGCTGCAGCTTCACTGGTTCACAGGATATTTGTATATTGAGGCGTAATCAGATCAAACATCTCCTGTTAATTGGATGCTCCCTTGCAGGAGCAGCTCTGCTTCATGAGGAGTAGCCATGTGAGTTGTTGCAGATGTGACATTTCTTCCCTGTACACAAACAAGCAGTTGGGAGGGGTCATGTCATACAGGCTCCCTTCAACTCCGAATTGTCAAAGTCTCTCCTAAATCACATCCCTGTACCTCCAGGTCATTCTACCACTAGACTTGGAGTCATTCTCCCCTCCCAGTTCCAGCCAGGCAGGAACGGGGCTCTCAGAGTGCCCTCCAGGTTTGCTTTGCCCTGGCAGAAACAGCTCTGACTCCTGTGGTTTCTGTTACGTAACCTGAAAACAGAGCCTCCTTCTCCTTCATCCTCCTCCACTCCATCTTAAAGGGAACCCCTAAAATCCACATCTCTGTTGGGAAGTGACTCCAATTTTTTTTTCTGTAGAAGTGTAAACTCCTATTAGTTAGTAACCAGTAACAAAATACTACTTTCCTTTCAAGTACCCCCCTCTGCTAACAAAACACAAATGAAAATCCTTCTGCCAGGTCTGGTTCCTTTGAGAATTTAAAAGACAGTTGGACCCTCGGGGCAAGAGCTGAGTGCTCTTTAGTGTCTGTGGCACTGAGAGGCTGGCAAACATCTCCAGGGAATGACCTGGGCTTGCCTTGCACCTGTATCCTTCCCTGCACAACTGCTGCTGGCTACTGTCACCGACATGGAGTGACAGACCTTTAATCTGACCCAAAGTCCTTTGTAGGGACACCACAACTTCCTGCACCACTGGAGAGGCCTCTTGAAGAAACAGCAGCCCAGGTTTACCAGGAACAGAGAGGGAAGGAAGATGTAAGAGGAGAAAATGTGAGGGAAGGTCTCCAGGACATGAGACAGGTACCACTGAGCGTCAGGGACCTGCCTGGCTCTCGTTGCTGGGGAGGAGGGTTTCCAAACCAAGATGGGGCAGTTGAGGGACAAGGACAGCTTGGGAGCACAAGAACAAAACACCACAGGAAACTAACACAACCCCACAATGATGGCAGGGAAGCCTTGAACCCTGAGAAAGGCTGAGACTGGGGGGGCTCAAAGTGAGGGTAGGACAAGTGTTGGACAGGTTGGGAACATCTCAGTGGAATCAAAGCTTTTCTATGAGGAGGTCTGCTGGCCCTTCCTGCTGTAACCACCCCATGGCTTAGAACTGTCTGCTGGAAACTCTTACATGCCCAAAGCACACTGGTAAAAGGAAAGGGCTTGAAAAAGAGCTTTGCCTAATCCTGAGAACACCCTGGAAACTGGATGCAACCCTTCTGGAAGGTGCTGATGTGTGGCAGACACACTGAGATCAGCACAGGACTGATGGCCCATGGTGACAGAGCAGCCTCACACCACATCTCTTCAAGAGCTCCTACAGGACTGACCCCCTCTGAGGCCACGGACAGGAGCTGGGTTAACTGGGATTTAGAAAGCCAATCACACTTGGCACAAGGACAGTCTTCCACCCCATCCCCCATCCCAGGTATTAGCATTTGAAGCAGGATTAACTAATGAACAATACAACTCTAGCACATCTTATTGTTCTTCTATGAGTCAATAGTCCCTGCTCTGAAAACATGACAGGAGACTTTCAATAAATACCAAAGCTGCATTAAAATAACTACTCTTAGTGAGTGCTCAGTGTTACCACACTTTCTTAGCTTGAGGGCCCCTAAATATTGCTGCTGCTGCTGCTCTGCCATTTCAGCTGTTCTCAACCAGCAGAGAATTAAAGCAACGTTTCTTTTCCTTAATGTGGGTTTTATAAAACAAAAATAGTTTTTCAGCCTGAAACCAAAGTAGAATTTTACATCCCCATCGCTCCTGTTTTAGATCAGCAGAATGGATGAACTCCTTTGTGCAACAGAGTTCAAAGCACAACCCAAAGGCAAATGTTTGCCCTGCAGGAAGATGTTGGGAGCCCAAATGCTGACAGAACAAATGTACTTTGGATTCCCTAGAACACAGCAAGTCCTGCTGCTTTCAACTCCCAGACCTGTGGCTACATTGCACTGCACATGCTGATCCTGCAAGTGCTCAGAGAGAGCCCAAATTGATTCCTCTGGGAATTTGTGATTAACATAATTTGCAAAACCAGACCCACTTTACTGAAATTCAAGATAAAACCTGTAATGACTTCAGCCAGTCCATTCTGGTGCTGAAACTGAGCTTTTGAATGTGCCATTTACACTGCTACCTGCAGCCAAAAGTTCCCCAGTTGTTTAAGGCTGCAGCAGAGTTCAGTTTATTCTGGGTTTGAATCACTATATCCATGCTCCTGCATCCATGTCTGTGGCCCCTGCTCACACTCATCCATTATCAAACTAATATCCCAGTTAAATTTACCCATCAGTTGCTTTAAAGGTCAACTGCAAAGGACAAATTTTATTTGGCTTGGATCCTGACACTGTACATCCATGAAGCAGCCTCCTGTTTTATCCAAAAGAAAGATTCTGATTATCATGTCAGAGGATTATCTGCTTCTGACTTTATTGATTTGCTAAAAGACCTTTCGGGCAAATCATTGAAAGCTTTCTCAAATGGACAGGAACAGTAGAACTTTCAGATATTTTTCTTCCTCCTCAGTATGAATTTACTTCTAACACATTTTTATTAAAAAGGAAAAAAGCCACAACCAAAACCCAACACTACCACCAAACCACAACAATTCAACAACAAAAAGGACCAGGTTTTAAAACATCAACACTAATTGCTCTGTCCCTTTCCCAACTGCTGTGGTTCCCATCTCCCACATCACTGCAATCCCACCAGACTCCTACCACTCCTCCAGCATGAAGAGCAAAGTAAAGATTGGATTTATCTGATGTTAAGAGGCACTTAGGGAAAATGCACTTTCTAAAAGTCTCTGAAGATCCTCTCTGCATCATGAACAGCAGTACCTTTCTCCAGCTTTGCAGATTTTCTGCATCCTTGCAAGCACAACACTACAGCACATTTCTCTGGAATTAAATGCCCAGCAATTAAGTACCAGGATCCAAACTGTCACCACTTCCCAAGTGCAGAGAGAAATATTATTTATGCCCAAGGCATCGAGGCAAAAACCAACTACTCAGCACACAAAACACTCTGGCTTTTTCACACACCACCTAATTACAGGAGACATCTCAAGAGCTGCACAGACACATCTCCAGCTGCACAGCTACCTCTGCCAGAAATCAGGTCAGGCTGTGGGCAGTTTTGTTCCCAGGGAATCAGCCAGGGAGATGCAGCAGGAGTGGGCATGCACAGTGCAGTTTGGAATTCTCTGCACTGTAAAAGTGAATCAGCAGCAAAGTCACAGGAGAGGGGGAGGGAGATCAGAGAAAGGGAATCTGCTGTCAGAATGATGCTTCAGGCCTGAGGACTGAAGAGAATTGAGGGGTAAATAAACAGAGGAAGGGAGAGAATCCTGTTGAGGGCAACAAGCTGTGGATACCAGAGGGTTAACAGGGGTCTTTCCCCTCCCTAATAGAGGGTCTTGGGTCTAATTTCCAGCTGAGTCAGCTGCAGCACAAGCACAGCAAACAGAGGAGCACTGCCTAGGAGAGGGAAGGAAATAAAGATTCTCCCAATCAGCACTCCAGAGGAAGAGTGCTCTGGCACTCCTGCAGCCTGGGACAGGGGAACAGGGAACGGGTAACTCACCTCCTCCACTGTCCATTTGGCAACTTGTTTGGCTGTAAGGCCCGAGACCTCCGGCAAGAGCCTGCAGTGCTGCTCCCAGAAGAGATGGAGGCGGTGGGTCGGGTTAGAGGCCAGGGAAGGCATGAAGATGGACTGGTGAAGGGCCTGCTGGAGATCCCAATCAGGGCCTGGAAAAGGAAACAAGACAAGTCAGAGCCAGGCTTCAAGTAGGAGCAACTACAACAAAGCAGGAGGAAGGGTCACAGACTGGAGGGAAAAGCAAGGCAGGGTGAGCAGAGCCAGGCACGGCTACTGTGTGACACACAGAGCTCTCAGGGCGTTCTCCCCACCCTCCCAAGCAGGAGAAAGGGAAAAAAAAGATAAGATTGCCAGGCTGGAGGCTTTATCGTTAGCTTCTTCCCTGGAAAATGATGTCATGCTGCTAACAGAGAAGATGTTTGCAGCGTTTTATTGACAAGGTGGAGGAGTTCTGGTAACAGCATCCTCGGCTGGGAACTGATGGCACTGTTCCAGCCCCAGCTGTAGCCAGAGCTCTGTGCTGCCAGCATGGCCTGGGCTCACTCCCCAGGAGACTCCCAGGCCAGGAGTGCTCAAGGTACCTCCAGACATCAACTCCCTCCTCATGTGTCAAGCGATGGAAGCTTTGAAAACCAAGGCAAAAAAAGGAGGAAGGAATCACCCCTCCCTAATGAGATCACTGGAGCAGTGCAGAGTCATGGTCCTACAGGGACGTGCTGGTTATACAACAGGAAGCCAGGCAGAGGATAGGAACAGGCTGGGAAGCACTCCTCTGGTTTACAGCAGCACGGGGGCTGCCCCTGGCCCTGCAGGCTGCCCAGCGCCATCCCGTGGCATCCCCGAGTGCTCCCACTGTATCCCAGCCCTGGGGAAAGCCCTGTGTGCCTGCAGCAGCCGCTGCTCTGCTGCCTCTGCTCGGCAGCTCTCAGGGGGCTGGGGTATAAGATGTGGGAGGTGAGCAGTCACTATGTGCAAAGCACAAAGGAAAACGGCCAAAATACAAAGAAAAAGCTGATTTCCAGGGTTTGCCAGCACCCCCCCGCAGCAGAAAGGAAAGCAGCTCTGGAGGTAAAGCCTGTCCTAGTGAACAGTCGTTCCCCTAGCCCCAGAGTCCCTGGAGCTCATCTCATCTCCACATCCCTAAAGGTCATGAGACAGCATCAAATAACATCAAATTTCTAATAATTGAACCAAAGGAAGATAAATCAAGCCTGAGTATGAACTGCTTGTTTCAGGAGCTCCTGGTGACGAGAGGGCACAAACGTGCTCCTGAGAAGGCTGTCACCCCCTCCTTCCCTGCTGCACTGCTGCAGTGCTGGGCAGAGAGCAGCAGACCTTGGCCCTACCTCCTGCTCCAGGAGGTCCTACTCGTGCCCAAGGTCTTCCCCACTGCCACATTCCTGCTGAGTGGGCACTGCTTCCATCTCAGACCAGTATCTTTCCTCCACTAAGACCAAATCCTTAGACTAAGCACCCCAACCATGACCTAGACAAGTGACTTTCCTTCTGTGAAGAAGCAGTGATCTCATAGTTCACACAGAGCTGGGAGGAAAGCTCTGGGTAATTGTGAAATTACAGGTCAGTGGATGATTGCATTTCCCTCCCTTGATTTTCATCATTCCATGGAAGGTGAATGTGAAGGGAGAGTGGGCAGATTTCCCTGCCAGCTGCAACTGCAGCTTGGAGCTGGCAGATCCCTCAGCTCTGACTGCAGAACTCAGCACTAGGTAAAAATTAGTATTAAAAAAAAAAAAAAAAAGAAAATCCAGGCACCTGTCCCAGTTTGTGCCTGCTTAGCTATTTTTGATTGGAGACTTATTACCATGTTAAATCCTCCTAAAAGCCTGGTCAGCTCTGTTCTCTGAAATGTCTTTTTTTAGTAAATCTGAAAGTTAAGCATATGGTTTGCTAAAGTGATAGCAGAAAGCTGCTCTGAAAACTTAACCTGTCATGTACCAGGAAAAAAATGCCACTGTTTTTCCATTTAGCTTTTAATTTTCTTTTTCATCCTTAAGAGAACCTTTAAAAAGTCTTCCAATGATTCAGAATATATTTTTGAATACCCATGAGGATCTAAAAAAAGGCACTGATGAAACCGAAACTATCTGCTAAGTTTTGAGCAAGTCTCCCTTGAGCCCTGTGCTGGCTCTGTCACAGCCTGACACACGTCACAGACTGTTTGGGAACCCCTTGTCACTACAGAGGAGTTTGCAGTGGGACAAAAACCAGTGCAAATTTGTCTTCTCAGTTAATAAATACAAGGCTCCACTCTACAAAATACTAAACTTCAAAGTAATTTTACCCTTTCTCCTCATTTTAAAGATAAAAAAAAACTACCATTGCCATCATCTCCAGCATGTGCTTTCTATTCACTGTGGAATCAAAGGCAATAAAGCGTGAAGTTCTGAATACTCCTCTTGACTGTGGGGATATTGCAGAGATAGGCACACACAGAGAAAGAAGGAATACAATTTAACCAACCTTTCCCATTGCTTTCTTCTTTTACCAGCTGAAACTTGATATAGGCATGTGAGCACCCAAGCCTGAAAGCAACAATTACAAAACATTTTAGAAGATACAGAAATTGATGTAATTTCTTCTCTATATGAAGTTTAATGGGATTTATAGAAACTAAAAACCTTTTCCTCTTAAAATAAGCAATAGCTCCATACCTGACCTCCCTCTGAGCTAAGAGCTGTTCTATTATATTCAGGACCAGAACTCAGATTGAAGTTTACTGCAGGAAAGAGACAGCCCAAAACAACAGGAGGAAGGGAGCAGATTTACCATGTCATTCTAAAACACTCTGCTGCAAAACTCTGATCAAATTGGACTGTTTGTTATTTACACCTTTATTTCAGATGCAGCAGCAGCATCAAGAAACACAACTGCTAGTGCATGAAAATACATCACAAAACTCTTGTTTACGTTTTTGGTGTGGCTTTGATGTCTGCAGAGGAATCCTCCTCTCCCCAGCCTCTCTCCCGACTGTTTTCTGACTGCTCTGATGGAGTGTGGATGCTGCTTTGACACCACTTTTCACTGTCTGGTGCAGATTTTCTGGAAAGACAGATAAATGACAGGAGCTGAGCTGACATCCTCTGTTCTCTTTTCCCACAGGAGAGCACAGCTGGCTGCTCCTGGCAAGTGAGAGCAACAACCACCACCTTGTGGCAGAACTTTCCTCTCCCTCCATGAGTACAAAGTGCTTTTTTTGTTCTTCTTCTGCAAGGTTTGAGAGAGTTTATGTGAAATAAATCAGCCTCTGTGGACTCAAGCTCTGATCCCAGCAGCTATAGGAAACCACTTTGTTATGGGAAAACAAGAGATATAAGATTTCCAAATCTTGATAGCTCTGAATAGTATTTAAGAGTTTCCATGACTAAGTTTGATGCATAAACTGAGCTACAGAGTTGGCCAAGAGAGGACAAGCAACAAGGTGATACCAGATTTCCAGGCTGAATTCAGACTTCCCACTACCAGGAAATGAAGTACTTAGAAGAAAAGAAATAGATTACAATTCTAAAATGTCATTTATCCTGTGAGAATTCAAAATCTCCCGAGAGCTTTATGGTAACAGTGCCATTGAAAATGCACTCAATTTTGGTGTGAGAATTAGGGAATGAAGATGCCTGCATAGCTGTGGTATGGGAGGAAGCAATTAGGCCATGAAGGCCAGGGAGGAGAAAGAAGCATTTTTTCTGGACAAATAGATCTTGGGAATGTTATAAATCTAAACAAATAGATGAACCTTAAAATATAGATAAGCCTCCACAACAAACTAAAGTACTGCTAGAGTTTTCCCTAGTGAGACTGGATTTAGTGAAGACTAAAAATGATTTTAAAAAATCCTTCATATCCTGGTTTGTCCCAAGACAGGTTTAACCAGCTCCTGCACTCCAAGAACTAAGGCACAGTTTCCTTTGATGCTGCTCAACTGCAAGATTTTCTTGTAAGAAAACAAAGTATGTGAGAGCACCCAGCTTGTTTGCTGTTAAGTGATACACACTCTGTGCTCAGCGGACCCAGGGTGCACCACAGTTACAGTTCAATAGTGCAAAATAACCTTGGCTTGACAGTTTTAGGACAAAAAAGGAAGGAAAAGAAAATATTTTAAATTGAAACAGGAAGGATAAATTTATGGAGACAGAATGCAATTTCCTTTGTTGGAATGTGACCAGAGCACCAGGATTAAGGAATCAAGAAACCTATTAAGGCATATGAGGGTATAAAAGTGCACTGCCCTGGGCTAAGAGCATCTGGGGCACAGGTCAATATTACCAACAGATGAATGCAATTCTCTGCTGCGTCGCTGCCAATTCTGGTGTTTTTCATCCTTGTAAATGGTTTTGCTCCCCAGTACGTGGCCAAGAGTAAAATCCAGCTCACCTGGATTGTGAAGAGTCACCCTGAGAAGACTCCCCTGCTCCCAGCAATGGGACAGGGGTCTCCAGCCTCCTGGCTTTTTGCATGTTCCCAGGGGAAGGTCTCTCCCCACTCAGCCGGTCCTGTAGCAGGTTTTCTCTGCTGAGGTTCACATCAGAGTATGGGCAGCCAACTAAGCTGTGATAGAGAAACAAAAAAGAAAGAGGGCAATGAAAGCTTTATAGTCATACAGTCTTCCCTACCTCAGGCATCACAAACCCAGAAAAAATGTGGCAACAATCTCTTAGGAGGTGCTGTTACCCAGCTCTAGGTGTGAGAAAGCAGGGGACTATATGGCAGAATTAAAAACCAGTCATGTTGTCAAAGAGCCAATGCAGAGGACATGAAGAGCTCATCTTCTGTAACATGCTTATCAATATTTTATGAATCAAGAGAGTTCTGCAACTTTCAGTCTGAAAGTACCAGGTCTTCTGACCTCCCACCTGAGATTGTTTTCTTGCTCTTAAAATAATTTATTTGAGCAAAAGCTTCCTCTTCCAAGAGCACACAAGAAATCATAAGGCAGAGCAGAAAACATGAGCAACCTCTCTTCACCTACACTTTAACATCCTACCCATGTCCTCTCCTCTTTAACTCCTTGCATGTTGTTCTTCGGTATATTATTTCACAAACAGAACTCCTTCAGTACTGCTGGAATGTAGAAACTGAAGTGAATGAATTTGTTTGCATTGCAGCTGTCATGATTATAGTGGTATAAACAGAATTTATGTAGAAACAGCCTGCTTAGACACAAGAGGGAGCTGCGATTGCAGTTATGTCTATCTCCAGAATAACCACGCTGAGATCATTTCAGTGCAGTGCAGTTGCTTGGTGCTGCAACATCATCATCATCATCATCATTATTATTATTACTGTTGTAGTTGTTGCTACTGCTGCTGTTATTGTTATTAACAATAACACTGATCCACATACGTGTAATGTGTTCCGTATCGGGGACCCCGGACGTGCCCGATCCCCTGGCAGCCTGGAGTAGGACACGCCTGTCCCACTGCTCCCTCTGGCTCTTCAGCACCTGAGAGTAGTAAAGAAAGGAAAATAAACAGATTTGCACATGAGGAGCAGACTGCACTTAGGAGAATATCCAGCATAACAATAGCATGTCCTGTACTTACCAAGAGGGACTTGCAGAGCGTGTCCAGTTTTGTCACACCAGCCCACAGGATGGATGTCAGGGCTGTCTGCATCCACCCAGAAATCATAGTGATGGTCCCAGCCATCAAAATGTATCTGAAAGAAGCAGAATTCTCAGGGAAAGACACAGTTCAGGGCATGACTTAGCTTTTATGTTAACTTCCCCCTTTGTTTCACCTTGCTCAGCTGGAGGCTGATTCATTCCATCTTTCAGATCAATCTTTCAGTCAGGCACAATCACCTCTGTGCTCAGTCTAGATCTTTGTTTTGCTGCATTTGTGTTTTACAGAATAATCAGGTTCTGGTGACATAGTCTGTCACCCCACAGCTTGTGGGGTGCTCCCCCACAGCTATGCAAACACAAATGCTTATTTGTTTTGTTTTCTGTGGATCCCAAAATAACATAAAAGCCAAGAAGTTCGGTGGGTTTTGTAGCGAACAATTTTCTGCTGGATGAAGAGACTGGTAGTAGCTCAGATCCAGATCAAGTTAACAGAGACTGAGGATCACTGGAGTTTAAAGGTTACTGGGTTGATCATGCAGCAAAGTTTCAGTGTACAAATTGAGCATCATGCCACTATGGGCTGGCAAAGCTTGGGTTTTGTTCACAGCAATGACACTCAGGATCAACTAGATAATGGGGAGTGAGCTCACTCCTGCCCATATGATCGTACTTTGAGAAGGAGACCTGTGGCCAAGCAGGTCTGATGGAATCTCCATCAGTGCAGCCTCCACTATTGCTGGCTCATGCTTAGTTCCTCAGAAGCCAAGGCAGAATAGATTATTTGGGTAATATATTTACATGAAAAGACTAGGTTAAAATACATTTATGTGACAAATTTGTACTAGAGAATGATACTGCTTCCCACATGTACCGGGTTTAAATTGCTTTGGATTTTCCTTTCCTGGTAGGAAAAAAAACCCAGTCAAGCAGCTTTCCCAGCAGAACACTCATGCTGCCATCAGTCACAGAATTCACACAGAAAATGCCAAGAGATGGGACATCATCACACTGTCAAGTGTTAGTTCAAGACAGTTACATTAGAACGGTAACTAACACCAGGCCAATTCCAATTTCAGAAAAACAAAGCAACAGGAACCATTTCCAATGGGGCAGGCCGGAAGCTACAGCAGCTGCCAAGTTGTTGTTTGCTGCTCGTCGCTCCCAAGGGTTGCTTCCCCTGTGCTGCCCATCCTGGGGTTCTCAGCACAGGCTTTGCACTTGGGAGCAAGGTCATACCTTAACACGATGGTTGTCTTTGTCAACAATTGTTGCCACTCTTATCAAGATGGGATTTCGTCTGTCCACAGCCTCTAACTTCGTATTAACCTGGAATCCATGAGGAGGACGCTGGAAGAGAGGATCGTAAACAAAATGCTAAAACGCCTTGGAGTTCAGAGCTGGTACCTGCTCTGAATGAAACGTGCTCCAGTTTCCATCTAACCCTAGGCATCCCTAGCTCCCTTTGGAGCTTAGCCTCTGAACAGTCTGCCATGGGTTATCTCACATGGCAGAACTCTTCAGAGGCTAAAATCAGAGTTTCCAAGAGGTTGAAATCAGGGCTCGCCCAAGAGGACTGAGCTGAGTGTTTGTCAGCAGCCCCAAACTGCTAAAGAGGCAACCTAAGGTGGCTCAGCACAGAGGAGCTGTCCCAGCCAGGAAAAAAGACCCTTCCCTCATGGACAAAAGGCCAGGGACCAACAAAAGCAGCTCCCGTGACATGGCCTCCCCAGCCTGACAGCACAACTCCCACAGAGCAGGGACATGGTCTTCTCTAGAAGAGGAAACTGAGAGTGGAGAGATCTCAACAGTACACATGAATATCTCTAGAGCAGGTGTCAAATTCTCCAGTGGCGCCCCGTAACAGGAAAAGGAGACATGGCCTTGAACTAAAACACAGCAAGTTCTACCTCAACGTGAGGAAGAGCTTGTCATGGAGGGTAGCAGAGCACTGGAACAGCTGGCCAGGGAGGGTGTGGAGTCTCTCTCTCTGGTGACATTCCAAACCCACCTGGATGTAGAATTCCAAACCCACCTGTGTCACCTGCTCCAGGTGACTCTGCCTTGGCAGGGGCTGGAATGGATGATCTCCAGCCTCTCTTCCAGCCTGACTTCAGAGAGGCTGACTTCAGACCAGCAAGGACAGTGGCCAGCTCCCCACTTTTCACATCTGAACATGCCTCTTCACTACCCTCCATCCTCCCTGGCATCAGCTACAGCTGCTGGCTATCAGAGTTACCCTCGTTACACAGATTACTCCTTATGACAACAGCTGTGCTGCTCATGAACAACTGCTGGGAACTGCCATGCTGGGACAGACACCAGCTCTGGCCCTAGAGCCTCCCCCTGCAAAGGCTCACTCACCCTTTTCCTCAAACCCTTCCCTGAAGACTTTGGGAAAACTCCAGAAGGTTCTTTGACCTGATGTGTGCCCTTTGCAGTATCCAATGTAACCTCTAAGCAACAGACAGCTTTTACCAATTTTTCCATTTATCTGACTGCATATTCTTCCTCCTCAGCAGGGGGTTATGGATGCTCATTCAAAACATGTCCCTCTTCACTTCTGCACACAGAGGTCAGAAATCAAGAAATTATAAATTATCTATTTGAACATGACCAGGCTAATGAAATGATTAAAATCACTCTTCCCTCCTGGTCTTCCTTACCCTTTTTACTGCCAGTGGCTGGTGGCAGGAAGGTGATGCACTCCTGAGCTAAGGTGCACCTGAAGTTCCTCTTTGGTCATTTCACCCAGACACAGACATCTATCAGTGGGCTGTCAGACACTGGGCACACCACAAAACAGACAATCTAAACTGATTTTATTTTCAAGAGCATATTTTTGTATCAGCCAACCTTGTCTATTGAAGAATAACAGGTCCCCAAAGAATGACCTGAGTGCTCAAGGTCCAAATCTTGCACAGAAGAGGAGCCAGGCTCTTTGCTTAAGCCTTGCTGAAAGGTTGCTGCCCTTTTGGCAACAGCTTATGAATGTTTTTGACTTGCCAGCCCAAGAGGATGGGCTGAAATAACAATGCTTACATTCAAGCTGTCTCCTGAGTTTTTGGGTGGAGAGGGCAAAAATCCAGACCCAAGACCTGCTATTTGTGCTAATGACCTGTGTCTCCAGACTACATAAGATAGCTCTTTAAAATTGTTAGAAGCTAATTCAGTGAGAAATGCCTGTTCTGGCTCTTAACCTGCATTTTTATGTACTGATTTCCTGTAATTGCTAGCTGGAATAATAATAATAATTTTTAAAAAATCAATAGCTTTGCCATTTATTTGCACTTCAGTCCAACCAAGCCAGAAAAATAACGAGGTTTGATCTTGAAAGAGTTCTGTTAACTGCTGATATATCAAATAACTTCTCTGTCTCATTTTTGAAACACAGTTTTAGATGCTAATTTGCACTCTGGAGTTTCATGAGAGCCAGAATTGGTCCTTCTACTCCTCTCTCAAAGCCTGATACCTGAAGGAGCAGAACAATGGCAGCAGAAATGTCTGGAAAACAGGAAAGGAGGCAGACAAAGTAGCTGTGTCCCCCTTGGGAAGACACCTCACTTTGGAAGAATCCAAAGAAGGGAGTTCTCAGTACTGAACAGGCTCCCTGTCCTGAGCAAAGCCCTCTTATGTTCAGATGACATTTTCTCACCGCACTCTAGACACTGAAAATCTGAGGGAAGAAGCCACAATGGCAGATCTTACAGAGGACTTGGGCTCGGAGTTTGAAGTTCACATTTTCCAGCTTTACTGGGATTTTAGGAATGTGGCTCGAAAAAGCTAAGTCCACTCTTGGGGGCAAGAACTGTGTCCCACTGACAGGCTACACTCCTCATCCTGCTCCTGGCTCCAAGGTACTTTTCAGCTATGGGAAACCTCCATCCCAGAGATGTTTTGGAGTTCCACTGCACTGCAGATAACTCCAGTTAAAGCCTTACAGTTCTCTGAAGAGGCAAAAATCTCTTCCACCTCCCTGACTCCACCTTGCAGCTTGCACCAATCTCACATGGACACCTACTGAAATCTGGAAATTATCAAAACTGGCTGGCTGGATTTTTGCCTCTCTTATCTGAGGTTTCCCTGATTGCTTTTCCTTCTCAGTCCCAAAGACCTTTCCACAAAAACACAGAGGAGGGCAGATGGTATTAACCTGCAATTAACCCACTTCAGATAAAGGAACGAAGACAAGCATCACAATGGCATGAAGAGTTTTTAAACATATTGCAAAGTTCAGCAAGGTGAGCCAGCAGTGTGGAAGGAAAAAAACTAAATTAAAAGAACAGTTATTTTAAAGGTTTTTGGTTTGTTTCTGCTCACAGTGAGATTTCAGATAAACACACTGAATTGCAATGAAAGAAACAAAAGCTCACGATCCCAAGGTTGAGAGAAGTACCTTTACAGTGAGTCTACAGGATGGTCTTAGTGCACCCAGGGGTTTGGCAGAGATGCTCTTTCATCTGTTAATACATTTATTTCTGTGGAGGGCACAGCTGGCTCCTCCCCAGAGGGACTAAGATCTGTATCAGTACACATAAACCTTTGATATAAACTTCTCTACCTTAATTCCAGCCTTACCAGCCAGGCAAATATGGATTTGCACAACTGCAAGGTGAATTTAGAAAGGTTTTTAAAACTTCATGTAGAGAGAACACCAGATAACTGCACTCCTTCTCCTCTCTGTGTCTTCTGTGAGGCACTTCCCACATACCTCTGGAGGACATACTTACCTGTGTGGGCTGAAGGCATTGCCCTTAAGTCTGCTAATGGAGCCACTGAAGATATTTAGTCAAAAATCCTTTCCAAGCCAGCTTTCCACAGTATTAAAAAAAAAAAATCTTGTATTTTGTAGTATGTTTTTGCTTTAGCGGCACTGAGATGACCTTAAACCATGATTTTACCCACCTAGCACAGACAAGGTGAACCATGCTTAAATAAAGCCACTTAAA
>VWZN01014089.1:309885-339413 GCA_013396955.1 Regulus satrapa | reverse complement strand
AAAAAAAAAAAAAAGAGTGGATAACAGCACCTGAGCAAGAACAATCAAAGAGATCCACTCACCAGTTTAAAGGCTCTTGCTGGGGCTGCTTGGGAATTAGTTTCTTCCAAGTATTTCTCCCATGAGAAGGCTTTGGAATCCCTGTGTCCTGAAAAAGCAGAGAGTTAACATTTCTGTTAAAAAAAACCCACATTTACTGTTTAGCACTTACAATGGATATAAATGGTGCTGGAAAGTGTCCTGTTTGCTCCTACCCACCACCTCCAGCACCCACAGCAGCTTCGCCAGCTCCACAGTTTTACACTCCTTTTACACTTGAACCCTGGTGAGTTCATTTCTGCACATTAAATAAATTCTAATTCTCCAATTATGAACTAGTCAGAGGATTCTGTGATGTGCAGTGGCATCACTAAATTAATTTCCTGTTTTATTAACTACTCTATATGTGAGTGCCTGTAAGACTGTAGAACCTTCTCCTCTCCTGCTGCCACTCACCCAGGTTGGGTACACCTAGCAGCCAGGAGAGAAAAGGCTCCATGGGTGTGCTGTTCTAATAACAGTGGGATGTCTCTCCCTGGCAATTACCTTCAAGAAACTACTTAACTTTTTTTCTATTTCAGTAATTTTTACCCCCAGGATGGCTTCCTTTCAGCAAGGAGGGTGCAGTTACTAAATTCAGAGGACAATCTGCAAACTGCTGCACTTAAGTCTTTCAGCAGAAAGACCAGAACTGGCTGCAGTTTTTTGGGGGGCACAGGAAATCCTGATATAAGCAGAGAACTGCAGAGCCCAGCTCTGTTGAACCTTCCAGGAGCAGGGACAGATGTGGTGCTGCTGGAGAGGGAATGTTCACAACCCCTTCTACATCTACAGTGAAGACACTGAGGCCAATTCCACCCATGCAGAGGGATCGAGCAGTATTTCCTGCTCCACTGAACCTGGAACACAGCAAATACAGGAATTCTTGCTCCAGGACTGTCAGCCTGACAAATTTGCACATTAAATTTTTTAATGTTTTTTTAATGTTATTTTTAAGGTGAATGAGCACTTCCAAGGCCTGAAAACAACACTGGCTTCCCTGTACATTCTGTCCTCTCTTATTTGCCAATATTCTCTTAATTTACCAAATTTTAGTACAGCAGAAAGAGATGTGGCTCCTTCATTCCAGAAATTTTATCTAGGAAATCATTAGAGCTTGGTGCTAACAATGCCAAGGCCGTAGTTCAATCCCTGTATGGACCACTCACTTAAGGATTGGATTCAATGATTCTTGTGGGTCCTTCCAACCCAGAGTATTCTGTGATCTCCAGAAATTCCATCTAGAAAATCCTTCTCAATTTTTCCCTTCTAAAATAAAATTAGATTATAAATTACGAAACCCTGTTTCATTTTTTCAAAGAACTATGAAACAACATAAATTGCAGAGGCAAAAAGTAAGAAAAACAATATTGTTCAGGCATTAAAGAGTTCTGAAGCCAACCTGGAACTTGCAAGTATGTAATTATGTGGAAGATATAGTTTGCAGGCTTTTTGGCTGAGGCAGTAAGTTAAGTCTCACTTGCAACCTACCAGGTGGTGTTGTCAGTGGGGTTCCAGTTTCTTGGCAGTAGCCAACAGGACGGATATATGGGCTGCTCGTTTCACACCTGAATCAAAGAGGGAAAGTTGGCACCAGTCGGATGGAAAGCAAAAAGAAAGACAGGATTTCAAATGCTGTCTGATAGGCCTTTGCTGGGTGAGCAGATGCTTTCAGTGGGTGTGATCACGGTGTAGAAGACAAGCACTGCCTCATTAGAATGTGTAACACGGTTTTCAAGGCATTCAAGCTGTCCCAAATGAAAGGGAAATACCAAGTAAATCTTGCAATGGTTTGGTTGGAAGGGATCTTAAAGCCCATCCTGTTCCACCCCCTGCCATGGGCAGGAACACCTTCCACTGTCCCAGGCTACTCCCAGCCCCAGTGTCCAGCCTGGCCTTGGACACTCCCAGGGATCCAGGGGCAACCACAGCTGGCACCTCTGTGTCAGGGGCTCCCCCCCCTCCCCAGGTAACAATTCTTTCCCACCTATCCTTGTTCTTTGGCAGTGGGCAGCCATTCCCCTAGTCCTGTCCCTCTGTCCCTTGTTCAAATGCCATCTCTAGCTCTCCTGGAGCCCCTTCAGGCACCACAAGGCATTTTCTTACCTCCAATACTTCCCAGACAGCTCATGCCACCCCCACTGGTTCTGCACTGAGCTGCCCAGCACCCAAAGGGGAAGGGAACTATCGGGCAACTGGCTCTTTGTGAAAACCCAAAGTAGTTATTCAGATGCCTGCCAACTGATATAAGATCCCAGCTTTAGGGCCTGCATTTAAAACAAAGCCATTCTACCTACAGACATGTATCAGAAGTAGAATATTTTACCAGTAGTCGTAGCTCTCGTCCCAGTTATCGAAATGGATCAGCAGCCGGTTTTCCACCATGTCCGTGATGGTGGCGACACAAACCAGTGATGGGTTCTTCTTGTCCACTGCCTCCAGTTTCATTCCCAGACGAAACCCAGAAGGTGTTACAGGCTGAGGAACAGGACACCATGAAAGGTAAATCAGTCACATTCTTGGTCAAGCCACTGAAATCCCCCTTAAAAACTCCTTTGACCCCAAAACCCACAGACCAAAACACATTACAATGACTATCAAGAGGTCTGCAGATAGGATTTCCATGAGTTCTGGCAAAGACTGTTACTATTACTAGAAAAGAGCTAATGTGACTCAAAATCCAGCATTTCCAGGTACATAATATACTGTAATGTATTTAATAAATGGCTCAGTAAATCTTTCCCTCCAGCATTAAGGAGGAAGGGAAATATGAATTCTTTCTCTGAAAAGTCAGTGACTGGGGAAAGGAAGAAATATTGCACTAGTTTTCCTTCTTAAAATAAAACACAGCAGGAAGTAGTTTGCATCTGATTGTACAGCGGTTGTACCTGACACAAGCACACTAAAACCATATAAATATTCTGCTCAAAACTCACTTATCACCAGACCTATTGAAACCCCTTTATTCCACTTACACTACTGAGGGTCTTAAAAAGGCTTTTTGGAGCTGCTTGAGCTTTGCAGTTCTTAAGATAGGTAGTCCAATTAAATTCTTCCTCCTTGAAACCTAGGAAGAGAGAAACAAAAGACTGTTTTACATGGCCCTGGTATATTCCCTGGTGGGTTTTTCAGAAATGGAAATTACCTGGAAAGAGTATGATAAGGTAACTGCCAAGATTACTGCCCTGGTATGATCTCCAGGGGCTATGCATTTCAGCTAAACCAGCTCTCTCTTTGTCATCATAATGGCCAATCATTAATCTCAATCTTCAAATGTTTCTAGGAAATTGAATCCAGGAAAGAACTGAATGCAGGAAACAAGCAAGTTCTGAAGCACACAGAGATACCCAATCCAGAGTTTCTACTGTAACTAACAATGTCAGTCTTTGGGAATATCACAGAGAAGATATTTTGCTCTGTTGCGAGTCACCATGTCAGTTAAACCTCTTCTCTTTAGCCCCTCAGATCGAGTTCCATGATGAAATCACACTAAAAATGAAATATGCAGAGCCAGGACATCTAGTTCTTAGAATTTGTGGTTTCTTGTCCACCACTCTATTTTCTGTCATACCTTTAGGAGGGAGAAGCGTGTGGCTTGTTTTTTCACACCAGCCCACAGGATGGATGTCTGAAGAATCAGCATTAGCCCAGAAGTCGTAGCACTCTGGGTAACCATCAAAATGCAGTCGCATCCTGTACCCCTGGACCTACAGTGAGAGGAGCTTTCATTATCACCAAGGGTCAAAAAGGAGAAATAAAAATCACTAATAAAACACTCCCTCATATTTGCACTCACAGAGAAAATAACGCAGGATCTCAGTTATATATCAGAAACTCTAGTTGTATTTTAACTCATTTGCTCTCCCAGTTTCTATGCTCCTCTTTCCCTACTTCCAATAGCTGGATATAGATATGGTCAGTGGAAGCTCCCTGAGCTCCTGCTCCATGCCATGCAAATGTTCCTGGGGGACAAAAGCAGCCCCAGAACTTTTATGCCTATATCAGATCAACCCAGATTTCACCTTAAATTGAAGCTGCATAAAAGCATTCGGACTTGTTTATATTAAATAATCCTTAGGGCCCCATAACATTGTTCTTTTTCATACTTGTCCACTACAAGCAATTAATAAGTTTGCTATTCTTAGTTACAAGCTAAGAATTGACTTAGTTACAAGTGCAAAAATCTGCAAGTAGGATTTCAGGCAAAGATCCTTAATCACATAACACCATCCTTTAGTGTCACCTTGAACTCCTACCATTAATCAACTAACTAAAGTACTATTACTCTTATGTTTCTATTTCTTATTGAAAAAAATTCTAGCCGTACATGGGACTTTTGGAATCAAAGACAAGAAAAGCAATTACCTCAGCCACTGTGAGAACACAGAATCGAGAAGGGTGTTCAGGATCTACCCCTTCCAATTTCATCCCAACTTTAAATCCATTTCGGCCTTGTGGGAATGATTGATACTGTGGGGAGGAAGACACATTTGGTTTTAATTCCTAAAGACAAAATCTATTGCAGAGCAGTCATAACATACTTAAGGCTTCAAATTTTTGTATTTCAGGCTTCAAATGTTCAACTCAGAGAAGAAAATCCCACCCCAAGTGATTGCAGCTCCAAGAGACAGGTGCAGGCTCAGGGATCAGTAACAGCACCATCACCATATTTCACATTTACTCGTTATTCTAATTAATCTCTCAAAAACACTGAACTGTTGCAATTAGCTATGAACACATCTTTGAGCAGATGCAGAAATGAGCTCATCTCAAACACGAAAGAATCCCCTTCTCAGCTCAAGGCAGAATCAAAGAGCTGGGAGAGCTACAATCCCTTTGGGTGAGTCCAGACTCTCCCCAAAGGTAACTTGTCATCTTCAAATGGTGAAAGGGACAATGTAGGCTTGATCTGAAGCCCAATTTTACAGTTATTCCAGAAAGCATTTGTTTTTCATTTATCTGCAGTCTTAATCCAAGTGAAACAGCAGAAATAGAGTAAAAGTTTAAAAGCACCCTGAACTGGGATTGCAAATGACCCAGGTGCCGGACTGCACCTTCCTTTTAAGCTCCCTCTGGAGGGACCAACAGCCCTGGGCTCTGAAGAGCTCACTGGGAGCTGTACATTTAACAGGCACTAACAGAGGCATTTAACATTTAACAGAGGCAACTTCAGCAAGGCTGAACTCAGCCTCTGGCACCTCCATGTGACTGAAACAATGCCCACACTCAGTCCTGGCACTCACCAAGTGAACCCACACCCCCTCCTGAGCCAGCGGACTCAGGGTTTCCCACAGGGACAAGCTGGGAGGGCTCTATACAACCACCCAGGGCATGTGACAGACATTAGGCTGTCCCTCTCTAGCTGTCCTTGGAAGCTGCCTAACAGCAGAGCAGGTCCAGAGCAGAGCATTTCCAAATAGCTGCTGCTTATTTGTGAGATTCAAGCAGCATTTTTAGCCCCCGGTTTGGGATGAGATACCCAGGGCCATCCCCATTTCCCTGAGCAGAAAACAAACATTTACTACCTGCTTGTACTAAAACAATTCAGAAATTTAAGTGCTGGCTTAAGGGTGGTCTCCAGTCCCACCTCCACTGAGCTGGTAATCCTGTGATGTTGCCCAAGAAAAACAACAAGAGTGAAAAAGCTGCCAACCTCTCTGAACAGCTTTTGGGGAGCAGCTGGCATCTGTTCCTCTTCCAAGTAGGAAGACCAGTTCCATACCTTCTTCTTTCCAGGAAGCACTAATTAATCAAAAACAATGAGAAAATGAACACTTCTCTCTGATGCCTCCTGCTCTGCTCCTCCTCCTCTCTTCTCCTTCTCCTCCCATGTTTGCTGTGGCACCCCAGAAGGGGCAGTGTTACTCAACTTCTGTGGAAAGGTAGGAATCCCAGCAATAGGAAAGCTGTGCTCATTTCTCAAGAAATGTTCTCAATGAACATTTATTCTATCACAGGTCAAATGAACTGTGGCACCTGGACTGCTGGCAAGCGGCCCATGGAAAGGTGCCATGGGAAAGTCTGGACAAGAGAGAATAACTTAAAATTGTGGGAATTAATTCCTCCTCCTGACACTTCACAGACGAATAAAGGGTTAAATATAAACTAACAGGCAGCATAGAGAAGCATATAATTACAGCTAACATAAGCCTAAAATAAAATAAATGAAAAACCAAGTGATGTTTTTGCTCAGTTCACAATTTTTTATATATATATATATATATATACACACATATATTTATAACCTCCTAATAACACAATGCATCTACTAGAGAGGCAGCTCCCTGATGATGAAAACAACTTGTATTCATTCTGGTAGAACTACAGTCATACACACAGGAAATTACATTCTAAATGTATATTAAAACTCTTCCTCCCAGTTACACACTGATTTAAGGTATAGAACACATTTAACTCATAGTCTACAATCAATCATGTTGTTTACAATTTATTTTTTACTTAGCACTGTAGGCTGTGGCTGAAGCTCTCCAAAGTCAATGGAAAAAAGATTCTTATTGTCTTCAGTGAGCTCTGGATGAAGCTGACTACTTCCAGATCCTTACCCTGTGCCCATCATGCAGGCAAATCCAGGATATTCCTGTTAATACACCTCTGAAGCTGACTGTGGTAAGAGGGTTATGGACTAATAAGCTGTTCTGAATGTGAAATGAGCTCTCCTGTCCTTTCCTCTTCTATTATTATTCACTTTATAATAGCTGCTAAAAAAAATCTATAAACATTAAAGAAAAGAGACTATGAGCTTAGCTCACCTTGTTTTATTGGTTTAGTGTTTCTGCGGCTTTTCATATTATTTGATTTATTCTTCTCCTAGACACAGATATGTTGAAAAGAAGTTTAGCAAGATTGTTTTTCCCTCCCTCTGATCATCTCATAATGCAGGTACAACACGGATGTAACAGGTAACTAAAAGGACTATTAGCCAGCATTGCTGTCTCTTGAACAACCCTGAAAGAACATCAGGAGGGAATGTTACACAGGTAACACTGGTCTTGGTATCCCAAAATGCTTTACAAGTTATTTAATATATGCTACTGAAGTTCATTTAAATGTGGCTGCTAAAGAGCAGCACAGGACCAAAATTTCCATTACAATGCAGAGGATTTGCTTTCTGCAATGCAGGATTTGCTGCTCACATCAACAGCTTTACTGGAACACTCCTTTTTCCTTTCCCTTTCTTACGTCCATCTATGCCAATGGATACAGGGGAAAAAAGGAATTTATGAAGCCCTGAAGGAAACAGAATCTTCAAGTAACTCCTGTCATAGATGAGCACCCCAGATAATGTGGTCTCCCTGCATCACACTCCAAGCCCGACCGTCATTCCCATTTCTTCTGTATGTTTGCAAACTCGGGTTTGATTTCTCCCAGGCTGTCATTTCTCAGAGCAAACCAAAATCAGACAGAATGTCTCATAAAAGCTGCCTGCCAAACATTCCCCAGAAGGGACTGGGGGCAGTTTCTAATGAGGATGAGGAGAAGGGGGGAGAGACTGCAAGACTTCAGAAAACATCCCTTAAAACATTTCACCCACATCCCAGAGAAAACCTGAGCAAGGCAACGAGTTAAACTGCTCATGACAGCAGAGGCTGCAGCTTTATTGCCCACAAACACCTACCCCTGTTCTGCTATACAGAACCCTGCATTATGCGAATAAACATCAAATGGCTCACAGAGGCACTGATGAGCAGGAGCAGAGCACAGAGGGGCACAAAGGGACTCGGGAGGGAGTTAGGGGCTGCAGGAAACTGAAGGAAAGATCAGCTCAGCACTGAGGTACTGCTGTTTATGCACCACTAATACAGGTTTCTGGTGGTGCAGTGAGAGTACATGCAAGTATGTAATAAACCCAAACAAACCCTGTGGTTTGACACTGATCTTCAATATCACACAATAGCATCTGGGTGGAGATATTCTGCAGACATGAGGTGTTACTACTGTGCGCTCCTGACTTCCACTTCACCTGAGCTATTCATTCACCCCTGTGACTCCTCAGAACAGATATTCCCATCATCGATGTAAATCAGGATCAGACCCAGACCATTTCCTCGGTACAGAGCAACCTCCCTCAGCCCAGTCTGCACTGCACAAGACCGAGACAACTGCCCCTGCTTTTCACAGCTCTCTTTAAAGGAAGTACATGCAGCCTCATTTACCTCATCCTCATATGCATTTTCCTCCTCATCCTCCGAATCCAGAGGCAATCTTCTCTTTCTCCGGAGACGTCTGACAGGTCTGCCAGCCTCAGTCACCTGACAGCCACTGCTGGTAGTAAGATTTCCATTATTTCCCATTTCTGCAATCATCTGGAATGCCTCTGATACCATTAAACATACAAAATTAAAAACAATATAAAATTAAAAGTGCAACATCATTCCTGCACTGTTCGCAGTGTCTCTGAACCTCTTGTAATGAGGAGGCTTGGGCTGAGGACCTGAAGAAGTAAAAGGTGTCTGCAAGATTTCCTGGATATAGAACTGTAACACTTAGTCTGACAGGTTCATTCTACTCACAGCAATACCATGTTCCCTTTAAATACTTTCCAACAAAAAATGGGAAAAATCTGGGATTTCTGTACCTCTCCCTGTACTGCTGGGAGCCTGTTTGAGTACAAATCTTTCCATTCTCAAAGCAATCCATTTGCTGACAGGTTTGGGAATCAGAGAAGGGCACGACTTGTCTGGGCACTGCAGAAGTAAAGAAAAAGACAACTATTAAGTAAAAATGTTAAAACATCTTTCAGCCAATGATTTCTGTCAAAGTCCTTTACAAACTTTCATTAACTGACACTCAGTATCCCATGGCTAGGGAAGTAACTATCATATGTGTGCCGCCAGACCACCTCAGTAAAGAAAACTCCCTTTTATTTGTAACATTTTAATTCTGGAGCACAGGTCTCCAGTAGTACTCTCAAGCCACCTTGATAGTCTTGATGATCTTGAAGGTTTTTTCCACCCTTAGTGACTCCCCAATACTATTGGTGAGGGAGCTTTGCTGAAACATGATTAATTTAATCAAAGGAAACTGGTGATTTACAAAGTAAATGATGCTGAACACCCCGAAGGGCTGACCCGGGGAAGAATGACCTACACTGCAGCAGTTTGGGGGAGAACTGTTGCCAGTGGGATGGACTCAGTTTGAGAAGTTCTTGAAAAACTGTCTCCCAGGAGAGGAATTCTCTGCTGGAGCAGAGGACTCTGCAGGACTCTGACTCCTCTCCCTGAGCGGTGACAGAAACAACTTGTGATGATCTGACCATAACCCCCCTTCCCATCTCCCTGTGCCACTAAAGGGAGGAAGGAAAGCTGGGAGGGAGGGGTTTGATACCCATCCCTGCTCCAGCACAGCCCTGCACATACACAGCCTGTCCTGCTAAAGAAAACAGGAAATACAGATGCAGAACTAGAAAACCCATCCAGACACACACAGGGCAGCTTTGGAAAAGGAATGATATATGGCAGACTTTAGAGATTCATTCTTGGAGCTTAAAACACAGGCCATGCAGGAACACTTTATGGGTCCAGATAAAATTACTAAAGTTTGTTAAATAGTGTCACTGTGCATCTTTTATTGCTCCTGACATGCAAATGCAACCAAGCATTAAAACAAACAAACAAACACAAAAAAAAAAAAAACCCAAACAAAAAAAAACCCAAAAACCTGACAAGCAAATAGCTGCAAAAATTACTGACTCCCTGATCTTCTTTACTGTGTGCATTATGGATCTACTGAATTCCAGAAGGAAAGAGACAAGTCAAAGGTGGTTGCATTTGCAAGCTCCAAAGCTTTTATTCCAAGCACTTCATTATTCTGACATCTTTTCTCAGCCATCTGCACTTCACTGAAACCTCAGTCTGAAAGCATTTGCTTCACTCTGAAACAGGGCTCTTTGTTGAGTGGAGAAGCCCCCTCTGTCTTCTGCACCTGTGTGCTTCCTGGCCTCAGGATCCTGCCTCCAGCATCCTATCAAAGCTTCATCCCAAATGTTCTTCCCTCTCTTTATCTAAAGCTTTTATTTCTTAAAGCTTCAAAGATGCTGGACATGCTTCTGAAAGGCTCACGTCCTTCTCCGCAGCCCCAAGGAGACAGAATCATTTTCATTTCAACACAAAGAGAAAGATCCCACTCTGAAGAAATGATAATTCTAAGTGGACTCAGCTTTCTGCAGGATTCCATCCAGTTCACTTCCCTCAAACACTTCAGGAGCAGCAGCATCCCAGTGCAGATTCCAGGGGCTGAGGCTGATGGGACAGCTCAATGCTATGGCAGGTCAGTGGAAGGAGATCTCCAAGCTCTACGTGCTGTTCCAGACAGAGTTCCTGTGCCTGGGAGCTGGGAAGGTGCCCATGGCACTGCAGGAGCAGAGGTCTCTGGGGCAGTGACGCTCCGGCATGCGAGTTCAGTTCTAGCTCTGCCCAAACTGGTGCAGACAGAGGCTGGGGCTCCCTCCTGCCATAATCTCACAACACGCCTGCAGCCAGGTGAGCTGAGGAAGCCCAACCCCAATACCAGAACACATAAATTTGTATTAAAAAACCAACGAGCACCTTTACTAACAGTCTCTGGTGTGAGGGTGAGGCCTGGCTAATCATGGGGGCAACTTCCATTTTCATTCCACAGCTCTATTCCTCATTCCTGTGTTCTGGAAATGCAGAATGTACTATCAGGACTGCATCTTCCTTTACACAACAGAGCACAATAGAGCAGGTTTGCTAATATGAAAACCATACAAACCCTCCAGAAATTATCTGTCCTTCCAGAGATGTTCTTGAATGGTATTAAGCAAAAATGTATTTTGTGTATGCGAGAACTGGAAAATAGCAAGAAGAGCAGGGTGGAGGGAAGATTAAACAGAATATATATATATATATATATATATTTGGCATCTTAAGGACAAACCAGCTCTCTGGGCAGGCAGTTATTGCATTCCAGCCGAACATTCCAACCAGACTCACTAACTGAAGTACTGAGGGCTCTTACACTTGATCATCTAATATAAAACAACACATTATTATGTGGTGTCTTTCAGTCCAATAAATAACATGGTGCTTTGTTGATTCTCTGCTATTAGGAGGAATCCATAAAATGAAGCTGTTTCTGCGAGGGCATGTTACTGCTGGGTAAGGAGCAGAAGTGTAATGACTTGGACTGAACACAGGGCAAAAGTTATGCCACTGCAAAATAACCCAAAGGAGTCCGTGGACCAATTCCATGTTTTATGGGAGTGTAGACTGCTGATCTCAGAACACTCAAACCATGAAGGTTTATCCACACCTGCTGGCAGAATTTCCTGATAGCTCAAGGTCCTTCCCAGTGCTTCCCCACTGTTCAAAGGGAGAAGGAGGAGGAAAAAGAAGATTATCAACTTTGGTTGAATGTCAGGGGCCTGATTCTGAATGCCTGATGTGATAACAACCTGAATTTTCAGGGCTCTCAAGTTCCTTCAGCTCCAATTTATTTCACTTGAAATTGATCTTTTTCCCCCCAAGACTCAGAATTTGCAGCCTTAAAGGCAATTCTGTGTATTTGTTCTCAGCACAAAGAAGCAGAACAGCTGAAGGTAATTTGCCAATGTCAAAAGCCAGTCATCCTCCTCTAAAACAGAACCCCACATTTGTGACCAGCAGACCTTGGAGCTGATTCATAAGAATCCTGTTTACCCCTGAACTCTGCTCTTGACCTGAAGACTTCCAGGTGCTCAACTTTCTACCTACAGGTTCAGTGTGAGCATAATTCAGCCAAAGGCAGACCCATGGACATGATGCATGGTAACACAGGACACTTCAGCATCCCTGCTGCTCCAATTTCAGCACCACCGTAGCTCTTTATGGTTATTTTAACTGGGCCAAAAGCAGGACAGACGTTTGCAACAGCAAATATCTCTGGGTAGCACAGGATAATCTCTGTTCCTCAGCTTCCACTGGTTTATTCAAACTGCAGATATATAACATCTGTGGCCCATGTCCACATTCAGGGCCATAGAACACATCCACAGCCCCAGAGCTGCAGGGAGAGGCAGGAATCGGACTAAATGAGCCTTGTGTCAGGTGGTATTGAATATATTAACATTTGATGTAGCCTTGTACATCTATAAACATTTGTTTGTAGGAAATGTTTGGTTGTCAGTTTAAACAAGGATAAACCCATCCCTTTTTAGATTTTATTATTTGTGTTTAGGCTTTAAAAATAAAGAAGCTCAAGCACCAAGACTATTTACAAAGCTCCCCGTGGGAGAAGGAGTTTAGAAGTTACTTGGACAGAAGTAATTAACTTGGAGAATTTACTTCAAACTGGGCCAGGAAAACTGTCAAAAATCAATGTAGAAAATAATCTTGAACTTAACCAGAGAAGACTTGATAAAATAATTGTTCTTTCTCATCTCTGCATTTTATAAATCCAGTTAAACCCACAGAAAAATATAATAAAGAAACTGCTTTTCTTATAATGCTCCCTATCAGTAAAATCTACAATAAAATCAAGACAACCCAATAAAAGGAAGCAAATGGGGCAATTAGAAAGAGAGCAGAAGCTAACATGAAACATTCTGAGGAACCATAGTCAGGCCTGAACATTCCTCATTTATCCCAATTTGTGATTTCTTTTCATCTTTAGCATTTTAACTCTCAGAAACATTAAGGCAAAAGAAGATAACTGCAAAACTGAGATGAGTCATTCAGTTCCAAGTTGCAGATTCAGATTTATGAAATGATAAATGATTGCCAGGCTGGCAGAAATAATGGAACCTAATTAATATGCTTCCACCCAGACCTCTATGCTTTATCTTTAGGCAGGGGATTCACAGGAAGAGGTCAGAAATATTCAGGTTTTGATCTCATTTCTGCCCCTGAAACAGTGCAGGCTTGGGAAACCACCTCATTGTTACTGTAGAAAACCAGCTTTGGCTTTCAACATCCATCTTATCTTCTAGGAGACCAAAAAATAAAACAACAACAACAACAAAAGGGTGGATGGGGGGGGGGTCACCCTACTTCTATAAACACCATCAGACTTGATGGGAAGAGAAACATTTCAGCAGAAATTCCATTTTGGGTGCTGCCAGGATCATTTCCAATGACATAAGGATTTCAGTGTCTCTCTCTGGTGAGGAATGAATGCAATAGTGCAATAAACCCAAAGACTGTAAATCAAGTAATAACATGAAGTTTGTAACCCTTCTGGCTAAGCTTCCATGGACCAGGAGGCAAAATCCCATTCAAGAAGCAGCTGACATCAAGTGAACCATGTGACACTGTGCTGTTCTGGGAATAACAAATCACCTTTCTGCCCTGAACCAGGGCAGGAGCTGAGTAAAGCTGCTCCTCTCACTCAGTGCGAGCTGGCTCTGGGAGCTCTGCGCATCCCCCGTCTCCGGGGAGCTCTGCAGCGGTGTCTGACACCTGACAGATGTGTGACATCTGCCAGGCTCTCCTGTGCCACCAGTGAGGAACAGAGCTGTAGTTTAGCCAGAAACACCGAAATCCCATCGTGACTCTTTGCAGCACAATTAAACTGGTCTCAGAACTGCTGGGAACATTTAGGAGCTCAGACACAACCACCTCGCCTGCAATTTGCTGTGATGATGACAGATGATGCTTTACTCACCCGTCAAAACCTGTTACCCACCCCAGGCAAGTAATATTTTGCAAGGCTGAACTAATACCATTACCAAATAAAACCCTAGCCTCATCTCCAGGAACCTCATCAGTCAGGGACTGAAATGAACCTTCAGAGCCTGCAATGGAATTGTACCAACGCCTCAAGAGAAAGCATCAGTAGCCACCGACAAGCATTTAATGGTGTGAAGAGACTCTCTATGTCAGTGAAGGGAAAAAAATACACAATTCAAAACTGAGGAATTCCGAGCTCTACCCATTGCATTTCCTACTAATTTTTACTTCCCATTTTTCCTTCTTTTTGAAGAGGGAAAAATTGTAACTACAAATCAAGGAAAACATTGCTCTGAAAGATCAGAGAAAAGGGTCTAGAAAAGGAGAGGGATGCTTCAGCTGGTATGGAGGAGAAGCAAACACTTTTTGTCCAGGTTCTGCTACAGGAGCACAAGATTAAGTACTTGGGTTTTCAGGAGTTTGTCCAGCTCATTTGTACAACAGAGCCCTTCCAAGTTTTCCCTAAGCCCACAATAACATATGGATTATGGTAGGTGCTATTGCACTGGGAGACAAATATGGCACTGTGACCTCAATCAGCTCACAGAATCAGACAGCAAAATTTTGAGTTTACTCTAAACCAGCAGCTCATGCTAAAACAAAGCTCAAAGCATCATTGGAGCCTGTGAGCTGCTCATCCTAGTTTGCTGACACAGTTGTGTCAAAACCACACACACAAACACACAAACACACACACATCTATTTCAGCAGTCAAAAGCACTGCCACAGGCTGTGGCTGCTGAATGTGTGCCCATCCCACACCCAGCCCCTCTCCCTGCTGATGCCAGCCAGCATTCCCCTAGAGCACATGGACCAGCACACCTGACCCAGTGCTGCCTCACATGGAGTCTGTGCCCCTTTGCCATCACACCCACCTTGCTGCCTGTCTCTGTAGGTTTATTTGACACCATGATGGCTGTGTGACAGCTGCTCCTCCCTTTCCTTATGGGCACGCCATGCCATGCCAGCATTTTGACCTATTCCAAACAGACTGGGAGGGATGCAAAAGAAGGCACAAAACCTTATTCCATGCCCACAGAGTTAATGCTTTCTGTTCCTTTATGGAAAGAGAGGAGCAGAAACAGAGTGTACTTCCAGTTTTACGGCTTTCACTAAGAGCCCTTGGTGCTAAGCTGCTTTCCTCAACTCTCGCCTCCTCCTGCTTGGGAAGACCAGTGGCTCTGGGGAGGGCATTCGGCCACTGCCCAAGCCCTGCACAAACCTCACACTCCACAGGGCTCAGCCAGAAGCCCCAGGAATGTCTCCTCCAGGCCTGAAACCACAGAGCTGCTAATCCCAGTCCGTGGGAACCACTTGAAACCACTATAACACACACACTTCTAAACATCACCTGGCACCACACAGGAATTACACACCTTAAAAACCTTCACGGTCTGCAGGAGTGACCCAAAGTAGAGTCACAGAATCCTGGAAGGGTTTAGGAACGGAAGGGACCTTAAGTCCCATCCAGTCTCACCCCCTGCCAGGGGAAGGGACACATTCCACTATCCCAGGTGGCTCCAAGCCACATCCAACCTGGCCTTCCAGGGATCCAGGGCCTTCAGAACATTTCCAGGGGCAACCACAGCTTCCCTGGGCAACTTAGGCCAGGACATTCCCATCCTCACAGAGATGAATTTGATTAATTCCTTCCTGATCTAACCCTGCCTCTGTCAGTGTGAAGCCATTCCCACTTCCCCTGTCACTCCAAGCCCTTGTAAATAGTCTCTCTCCAGCTTTCTTGTTCGCTTCCTTTAGGCACTGGAAAGCTTCAACTAGGTCCCCTCAAAACCTTCTCTTCTCCAGGCTGAACAATCCCAATTCTCTAAGCCTTTCAAAAAGTTTAAAAGCTACAGCATAAATAGGGTTGTCAAAACAAATCCTATGTGACTCATGAATACAACCTCTACCTGTTTGCTTGGCCCTACCATGCATTTATCCCATCACTTTGCTGGACTCAATCAGAAATTTAAAAAAAAACAAAACAAAAATAAACAAAGAGGAGATGAGCCAAAAGATGCTAAACCTCATAATAAAACAACCATTCCTTGGGGGTATTTTACCAGTAAATTTAACCATTCTCTGGAAAATAATCTGCCAAATCCAGCAAAGCACATCTGCCCTCACATCTCACCTGAGGAGCATGTGAGTGATCCTAATTAGGAGAAAGAGGGTCTGATCAGATCTCTGCTGGCTTTGGCTGCTAATTGATTCTATGCGCAGGAATGTGCAGATGCCAGCCTTCCTTAACAAAGACTCACTTGGTCCTTTTTTCCCCCAGTCTCCAATCTAATTTTTCATCCCACTATGTCTCCTTCTTCCCGCTCTTCTGCCCACGCAGCACCATTGGAGGGCTTGAGGAAAGGCTGAAATTGATTAAAAGATTAAAAATTACAGAAAATTGGGAAAGAAGGAACAGTGTGTGGGGAAGAAGAGCCAACACTGCAACTCAGGAATCACCTTGTTATTTTACAGAGAGATTATAAATGCCCAGAGTAATCACTGCTGTGGGTCAATCTGGTTTTGATCCAGTTTATCTACATTTTCTTGATTTTCAAATTGTGCTATTCTAAGAATGGGATTTAGGCCTCCAGAATACTTCCCTGCCCAGAGGGGAGGCATGGACTGGCACACGGACACTCCACACCTTATGTTCTGACAACACTCACAGTGGGATTGTTGGGGTGTTCTGTGCCAGGACTTGGATGATCCCTGTGGGTCCCTTCCAACTCAGGGGATTCCATGATTTTATGATCTCCATTATCACCTTGAGAGAATCTGATTCCATGTCCCAATGTCAGGCTTGCAGCACATGTCATCTCTCAAAAAACACCAGCACTCATGGAAAAGAACAAGGGGTTTACACTGTAGCTTCACCCTCAAATCCACATCCCTCAACTCCAATGGAATACAATGTCATACCCAGAAGCATCCGCATTAAAAGCTTTGCATGAAGATAGAAGTGAGATAAGGGCCAGCCAGGCTTTCTCCTGCAGATAAACCAACACAATTTAAAGCATATTTAAAGTAAGACTGCAGACACTGCTTTAAATAAATTCACAATGCTACTTTAAAAAATCTTTTAAAGCCTTAAAATTTCAGTAAATAAAGAATGGTGATAAAGTTGCTGACAAACAGCATGGCTGAGGCAAGGAAAACACACCTTGGGTTCCTGAGGAGTCGGTGGGGTCTGCAAAGCACATCTGGTTGTGTACTCACTCACGCTCCTGCAACTTGCTCATGATGGCAATGAAACTCCCGAGGACAGAATAAGTCACCTCTGGCCAAGAGAAAGGGAGCTGGCCCTGTACAACCTGCCCAGCAGTTGTACCCAGCTGTCCTCAGCAAGCTCAGTTTGGGCTCTGATTCCACCCCAGCCCTCACTGAGAATTACAATTCATCTCACACACGTTCAGCTTTAATGGGATTACTTGCAGTATAAGGTGCAATCAATTTTAGGGCAAAACTAGTGCACAGAGGCTGAAAACATCCCGTTTTAATTGCACCTGTAATTACCTTGTAAGACTGCAATCCAGCAAACTACCCTGGGGACTCCTACTAATCATTATTACATATTTCCCATGGCCAAGGAGGAATACTCACTCAGGAAAAGACTGATCCCATCCTCAAAAATGTATAATCTGAGTAGATTATAGATCATAAAGTGAGCAAGCAAAACACTGATGAGACCACATCAGACTGTTCTTAATTGCTGTGTAGGAAGGGAAGTTTGAAGCACCAAGTCCCCGTTTTCCCTCCTTTTTACTTCTGTTCTACTACATAATAAAACACAGATCAGAAAAGGTCTTTTACAATTTGTCACAAAATATCAGAGCTATTTATCCCTTAATCCCAGATACAGGCCATTTTTAAAAAATTTATCAGGGCAGTAATTGAATAAATTAAATGTTTTAATAGTATAAATCTAATCCGATTCCTTGCGGCACCAGGAGTCCATAAAACTGTCCTAATCCCTTTCTCCTGACACCAAACATCACTCAGACTGTCCCACACGGATCCTTACCCGCAGCCGATCGATACTTTTGAAGGATTATATTTATCCCTCTATTTATTCAGCACCGACTTCCCCTCCCAAAATCCCCATTCCATTAGTTCTGCACTTTGAATTTGCTGCCAGAAAATTTGATGGGTTTTTTTTTTCTTTCCCGTCATGTAAAATCTCTGTTTTCAAACTTGAATCTTTCTAGTTTTGAGGAAGTCTCCAATAACTGTTTCTACTTCCCTGGATTTATATGTTTGTTACTATTTTTGAGCTGCCATAGTCCCGAGGAGTTTCACCGGACTGGCGCCCAGTCGGGATAACCCCGATTTTCTAGCACTTCTTGAGTCAAAATTGGTCAAACACCAACCCAGAACCTGTAAGTACTTTATGAGCACGCAAGAACTTAAACCCGCGTTCTGCCGGCGTCCATCGGCAGGTTCGGGGTGGGTTTGCCCCTTCTGGGGGTTTGAACTCACTTTCCGCCCCCCGGGGCCGCGGCAGCCCCGGCCCGGCGGCGCCATTTGCGCTCCCGGCGCCCCCCCACGCCCCCCANACCGGGGCGGTACTGGGATAGGGGGTACTAGGAATGGGGTACTGGGTGTGTGCTACTGGGACACGGGCTATTGGGATAGGGGGTACTGGGTGTGTGTAGAACTCGACGGGGAGCATGTAGGACCGAGCTGGCCCTGGGATGGGGATGCGCTGGGGTAGGGCTGGCGCTGGGAGAGACAGCCCGGGGGCGCTGGGAGGGGGCAGTGGCGGTGTGAGGAGCACAGCCCCATTCCTGGTACTGCTTCCTGGGCCAGCCGGGGGACGCCTGGGCACGGCCGCGGGCGTTGGGACACCTTCATGGTTGAGAGGGGATTTGGGAAGGGGAGATTTGGAAAGGGGAGTTAGTTGTAAATCACCACTGCCGCCGGCATCCAGAAAATCCGGACCATGGTGTCCCGCTGCCTCCCATGCCCAGGAGTAACAGAGTAACTGCCCCCTCTTCTCTGCATTTGATAAACTTGTTTGTCTTCTCTGTGACTGTTCTTTTCCTTTGTATTTGAATTTTGGAATAATAAAAGAGGTGGGGATAGGATTTTTTACTGGTGTGTCGGAGGTTTTCCACCACAGTGAGCGAAGAAAGAGCACAAGTGGGTCCCAAGCTGTGACAGCTTAAATGGAATGGGATTTCAGGAAAATAATAAATGAAATTTGCAACGGCTCATTTGAAATACACATCACAATATACTTCATCCCTCCAGCGAGGCACATAAAATACCCTTTAGAATCTTTGCATTTAGTCGGTAAACAAATACATTTCTCACCTCATCTGTGCCAGCAAGTTCCAGCTAAAATGCAGATCCTGCAGATGCTTGCAGCCAGTGTTGAAAGCATTCAGGGAGTCCAGGTTTACAGGGATGCTGGAGCAAAAAAAAAAAAATCTTACAAGTAATTGAACTATCCATATTTATTTAGAGTCTTAATTTGATTTTAATTGTTGTAGGTTCTGTTGAGAGATCCCTAGTTTGAGGCTTCTTGCCTTTTTATCTCGCTGCTTTACTGTTTTGCCAGAACCTGCTCCATGCCCACCACATGCATGCCTGCCTTCCTTCCTCAGAGCTCACCTCCAAGGTGCTTTTGCCCCATAAGACAGGTATCCCAACCCTAAATCAGATTTGGGGCTGTTTTTCAGTGCATTTTGGATAGATACTTCCAGCCTAAAGCCGAGTCCTCACTTTGTATTTAATTATTCACGTAGAAATATTACTTGGGAATATTGCAGAATTCTTGTAATAGACATTGCACTAATCCTTCTTTCTGGCCATGCAATATTATTGTTTTTAATATTTTATATTATTATCATTGTCCTGGCTTTGCACCTGCTACCCTGCAGTTTCAGGAGGCCAAGATTGCAGCAACTCCAGGCTGGGAAAGGCAAAATGCCCACACCTGGGAACCACATGAGCTGTAGGTTTTGATGCCAAACCTACACTTTAATGCAAAATGAATGGCTGAGATGCACTCAGTGATGTTAGTGAGACAGAAATGAACATTAAATGATGTAGCAGAGCCCAATTGAGGTGTGTGCCTGGCCCTGCGCATGCCTGCCTGGCCTAGCCCTCCACTGCTGTGGAGGCATTCCCAATGCTTCACACTAATTATCAGCAGTACGATGTCCCAGAGTGTCCATTCCCTGGGAATTCCTGCTCCAACACTCCAGCATAATGTGCCATGACAGGTTGTGTCTGGGGGGGATGAGTCCATCCCAAGTTCTGTTCTCTCCCTGCTCTGGGCAGAAAAGCACCAGTGTTGCTGCAAAGGGTGGTGTGTCCAAACCCTGCACTGCACACCCAGCAACTCCCCTCGTTCCAGTTCTCACACATGAAGGATTTTTTGCTTTCCCTCTTCCTAGTGCATGCAGTGACAACCTCCACCTCAGACAAGTTTACCACATACTCCAAAGGCCTGTCCTCAGGTATTGAAGGAATAGATGCATCTCCCAAAGGGCTCACTAAAACCGGGCTTGGCAATTTGGAACAGAGTTGACAGACAGCAGAAACTGGAGTCACTTTTTAGTCTTTGCCTAGACTGTATAATTTACAGATTTTATTTAAAGTATTTTTTAGTTAATTATCCATTATTAGCAAATATCATGCTTTGGCTGGTTTGCTTCAGTATTGATTAAGCAGCAAAAAGGATTTAAAATGTCATTTTGTAAGTGTAAGATGTTAAAGCACTAAATATATATAGCTGGAAAAGGCTTTTCCTTCTGAAGAATTTAAATATCACTTCCACAGAGATTTCTTGTGCTGTTGTGATAATATGACATTTGATTAAGTCTGAGCCACTTGCCAAGCCCTGACCCCTCTCAAAGTGTGGGGAAATATTTTGTGTTGAAAGCAACTCTGATGATCTATTACCACTTAATCTTTTTAATATGGCAGGACAAGTTCCAAATGATCAAATTATATGGAATTATTGCACCTATGAAGTGACTCTCTATGAAGTGACTCTTGCTGGAGAGCTGCTGCCATCAGTTGTGAGCAGTTTGGAACTGGCTAAAGGACAGTTTTAGGGGAAGCTGTAACTAACCTTTTTATTCCAGACTAAGAACTCATAAAATACACTTTGCCTTCTATTCTTCAGAATGTTCCTTGCAGGCAGAACAGGTGCTTTTCATTCAAAGCCAATTGTGCAGAAGAAGAGCTTGTGGGAAGTTCAGTCTGAGCAATTTGTAAATGGCCCAAGTCTAAATTTGGGGTACTATTTAGGAACACCTACACACCTACAAAACTTGCTAGAAGCTGCCCTCCCTTCTCCCCAGGTTCCCAGGGATGCTGGGGACATGCCACAGAACAGCCACCACCACCCTCTGTGCTTCCAAGCTGAGAAGCACATCCTAAACTTTTTCTGTTATGAAGGCTCCTCCCAAGCACAGGTGTTTTATTAGGAGGAAAAACTCCTAGAAAATATGCTGGAGAAATAAGTTCTTTATCTGGACTGTATTCAAGTGTTGTGACTTCACTGAATGTGAAGTGACTTTCTGAATTAAGAACCTTTCCTCTATGACTGACTTTCTACAAATTCAGGCTTATCTTGATCAATAGAAAATGCTGACAATCACAACACAGCACAGTGTAACCAAATGTCATCAAGCAAAAATAGTCTTTATTCAAATTTCATGGAAACAGGGATCACTGTACTTTACAAGACAGGGAAAAATAAAATTTAAAAATTTAATATAAAACAAGGATATTGTCACAATACCGGAATATGGAACTATAGCTCTTTCCCCTATAGATTACTGCAAGTACTTCTATTTTTTTTTCCTTTTGACTGTGCTATTCACAACTTTGTAAGTCAGAAAAATATGGAACAAAAGTAGTATGAAACTTAAGACTTAGCACTTCCACTAAATGGCAGACATCAAAGGGCATCAATCGAGGGCAAAGACTGTTGAATCTGTCATACCTACCTATCAGTCATCACTGCAATCCCATAAACCCACCAGGGCACAGTACTCCTTCCCTGCAAGGCTCTCCCTGGAAAACAGGGCAATCTGGGGGCTTGAGGAAGAGCTGCATGTAAAGAGAACCTTTTTATTGGATAGAAAATGAGTGGAGGAGCCCCACACCAGAGAGCACTGCAGGGAGGGAGTGCTGCAGTTAATGACAGACAATCAGGTTGTTAAAAATACACAGCATCGACAGGGTTTCTACTTCAATCACTTGGTTACAGCTACTACACATGTACAAAAGACTTTTCCAACCATTCCAAGTGGGGTTGCAGCAAGGTTAGGACCTGGAGCGGGACCTGGACCGCGACCGGGAGTGTGACCTAGAGGCAGACCTAGACCTGGACTTAGACCGGGACCTTGGCTTTGAAACAGATTTGGACCTGGAACGAGAATCTGATTTGACATTTGGTTTGGACTTGGAAATGGACCTAGACCTGGAGCGAGACACTGCATCCTTCCCTTCGCCTTTCGCCTCCTTCTTGTCCGACTCGGATTTGAGCTGCTCCTTTTCTTTGGAGCCTGACCTGGATCTCTCGTGGCTGTCCTTCCTTCTCTTCTTGCTGCTGCCTTTGCTGTCTCGCTTGCTGCGCCTCTTGCTTTTCTCACTCTTGCTGCGGCTCCGGCTTCTACTTCTGCTGTCATCCCTGCTCCTCTTCCTACTTTTCCTTTTATCCTTGCTGTGGCTCCTGCTCCTACTCTCATCCCTGCTTTTGCTCCTGCTTCTAGCCTTGCTGATGCTCTTCTCCCTATCTTTGCTTCTACTCTTCTCCTTGCTTCTGCTCCTCATGCTCTCTCTCGCATCTCCCCTCTCCTTACTCCCACTCCTGCTCCTGCTCTTTTCCTTGCTGTGGCTCCTGCTCTTGGCTTTCTCATCGCTGTTATGGAGAATGCCCTCAGATTTATCCTTGCCTTTGTTTCGGGATTTCTCTGCACTCCTGCTGCGGCTCCTACTTTTATCCTCTTTACTTGGAGTCCTGCTTTTCTCTTTTTGGCCTCTGCTACGGCTCTTGCTTCGACTACGGCTCTTGCTTCTGGAACGGGACACAGACCTGGAAGTGCAAAAGCAACAGACAGCTCTTCTTTAGTGTGGCAAGGGTTTGAGCAGAGCATGCAGAGAACAGGAGGAAAAAGAAAAACAAAGCGTTCCTACTGCAAATTTAACATGATGCTTATCACTGAAGTGAGAACCCCCAGTTCTCCCAAGACCAAGACATACCTGGATCTGGATCTGCTCTTGGAGCGGCTGCTACTGGCACTGCGGCTCCTGCTCTTATGGGAGTGTCTGCTTCGAGAGCGAGACCTGCAATGCAAGAAACAGATTAGCACGTGCCCGTGGGGAGCTTGTGACCCCTGTGGGCAGAACCCCACAGGGCTACAGCGCCTTTCAGCAGCCAAATGTTCAGAGTTACAAAAGAGTTACAAACTTAGAGCATCCCTTCTCCCCACCTCTCATCCCTGCTGCCACATCTGGCTGTGAGCAGGGTGCTAATCTGGAAGAAAAGATGCCAGTTTATTTAAGAGATAATCACTTTCCCTATCAAATCACAGTTTGAATATAGTGAGACACTGGCATAAAGCTTTGACTTCAGATTTTGATTTCATAAGCAAGCTGTTCTAGGAATAGTAAAGATTTGCCTGAGTTTTCTTGCAACGAGTTCTACCCCAGAATGGAAAGGGGAGAACACTTGGTGCTGCTGAAGCAGCTCTTGGTCAGACAAGGAAAGCAACAAATCTCTGAGGAACAGGTGGAGGTTTCCAAGCTGAGTAAGAACTGTTAATCCTGGTGCTTGGAGCAGAACACAGTGTTCAGAGCTGAACTGTTAGAAGCACCTTCTGTTTCATTCCATGTGCATGGCTCCACTGGCCATGAAGCTGTTCCCAAGGAACAAGGGCTGAGTTATCAGGGAAGAACAGTGACAGGTGTTCAGGGAGCAGGTCTGCACACGCACCAAGGGAGACACCTCAGAACACAGCTCTCATTTGCCCTGGATACTACTACGTGCTCAAAAAAACAGACCTGTTTAGAACTCCAGATGTTTCCAAGGTTTTTTGGAACCCAAAAGTCTCAATCCTCTCTGTGTTCATTAACTACAGCCTGAGATACGTTACAGACATACCTCGAATGGCTTCGGCTTCTGGAATAAGAGCGGCGCCGTCTTGATCCAGGTCTGTCTTCCACTAATCTAATCTTTCTGCCATTTACTTCTGTCCCGTCCAGCTTTTCAAGGGCTCTTTTCATGTCAGAATAGGATTTGAACTCAATCACACCTTCATTTTTCCTTCCTTTGTGTGCATCTGCATATGTCACTTCCCCTGCCTGACGCATATAATCCTAGGGGAAGAGGACAGAGTCACCATCGCCTTGAATCCAGAGCCAGGCTTCCCGCTGACCCTGCTCACTTCTGACACGATGCTCCCTGAGCCTCTTCTGTTCACAGGGATGTCAGCAAAGGTTTGACCCAAACAGCATCTGTAGTGCCAAATAACACACTATGACTTCACAGAGTGATTAGAAGCAGGTTGATAGTTTTGAGCCAAATGATAACTTAAGGTCTCCTACTTCAAGTCTTAGATCAAATATGCTCTGGATTCTCGAGTTTCAAATTATAGAAGACATTAAAGAAGTAAAATACTTGCTCTCTAAATCATGTTTTCAAAACTAATTAGGACAGTGATAGAGGTTGACTATGAAGAGGCAAGAAGCCCAGAGAAGCAGACCTCCCTTCTTCCTCCACCTTGTCAACGCACCTCGTTCTGCTGGAAAAACCCCCCACAGAACTCCAAGCTCAAATATTTTTCCCACTTCATGCTTCCTGGCTTCTCTGTTTCCATCCCTAAACCCCTCTGTTTATCAGGGGTCTGTTCTGCCCTTCCTTGAGCAAGCTGCCAGGCCAGGTACCTTTCAGTCCCTGTGGAATTTAGCTGCAGCAGAAACAGGGCACAGAGCTATGATTTGGTTTGTTTTCAACTCAGCTACTCCATGTTAAGTACACTGAAATGAAAACTATTCCCAAAAAAGCAGTAATGCATCCATTGGAGGATTAATCATGCCATGCTCTACTTAGGATTTTAATACCAGAAGCAAAGACAAGCTACTGATGGCGTGAAGCATTAACAACAAAGACATTGGAAGCATCTCCATACGTACCTGAACTAGTGTAAAATTCAATTACAGACCACTTTCTACTACATCAAAGTTTGTTTAGAACAAATTTTACACACCCTTAAAAGAGAACCATAAGAGAAAGCGTTCCATTAAGAACAAATGGGTTTAACCATTGCTGCTCAGTTTGATATGAAAGCACCACTCTTTTTGCATCTACTATTGAAATCCTGCTCCCTGAATCCACAATGTAGATAATCATGAGTCAGCATGTCACCTCGAGTACTCAGAGGTACCGTGGGCCCCACAGTGCCAGTCAACACCTCCAGTACCAAGAATCACCTGCCACTCCTTTGGATTTCAAAAATAAGTTTTTGGCAGAGATTTTACAAGATTACTCATTCTAGAAGCATCCTTGCCCTGAAACTCTCCTTAAAACAGTTTTAGATGGTGTGGAAATCCTTAACAGAGACTGTGCAGGAACAGTGCTGTTGTTTCAAACACTGTAGCACCTTATGAGTTGATGGGTTAAATCAAAACTGACGAGGGCAAAGTCCTCCATCTCTAGTGAATCATATCCTTGGCGTGATTTGAGTCTGTTTTGACAGGGCTTAAGAGAAGATAAAACACACCTGTACATGATATTAGCTGGTTCTAAGGATAAAATTGTTCTCCCACTGTCCAGCGCCACCAGTTCTGGAGGTGCAACTCCCAACCTCTCACGAATGGTTTCGTATATGCAAATAAACTCCTGTATTAAAGTGTGTGTTACTTCTAAAATCTACTCCCATGGATTTGCTCAGGAGTTTGAGCACAGCAGAGCTGCACACCACTTTGCCCTGCTGAAGATGTCTTTTACCCTTTGTACTCTGTAACAGAGAGAGGGTAAGGAAAGGGGCCCCATACCTTCAGATCCTGCCAACTGCAGCGGCTTGACAAATTTTCCACAATCAATCTGTATTCTGTACGGGTCGGGGGACCGTACTTATCTCTTCCGCTTCTTCTATAACCATATCCACCTTTAGGAGGTGACAAGCAGACAGCAGAGCTTCAGCCAGGGAAATGGAGCCTCGCTCTCCGCCCGACAGAACTGCTCTGCCCCGGTGCTCCCAAAGACACCCCTCACGGCTAAATCCAACCCCCCTTACACAACACCTTACAAAGACCCAAAGCATTAAAACAGTTTTACTGCAAGCTTGGAATTAAACAAGGCACAGAACTATAATTACGCTAAAATTGACATGCAATTATATTTAACATTATTTTTAAAACAGTTTGAAAGAAGAAACTGAATAAAGCCAGTTGACTAACATTACTTACATTGCTTAAAAGCTTTCTGAATATCTGACATGAATAAAGCTTTTCAGGCACCTATTTCAGATTAATCTCATCTGTCTCTAACCCTTGGGATCCTCACCACCCAGGTCTAATAGGAAAAGCTTGCAGTCATCACATGGCTTCTTTTTTTTGGTCAGCCAAGGGCCACAAAGGTCAAAGAGTCACTCGTGGAAAGGTACCCCAAGGTCAGCAAATGGAAGGGGCAGTCAGTCATCTTAGCCTCAAAGGACTCTTTCAATTAAAACATTGAGGTCTTTGTTAAGTCTATGTTAAAATCACATCGCAAAGAAACCATTCAAATAGTTTAACAAAATGATAATAATAAAAATGGTACAAGAAACTGTCTTTATTAATGTATCAATTTTAAACGCTTAATACAAGAAGTTAATAAATATTCAGATCAACAATTACATTTACAGTTACAGAACACTAATCACAACTTCATATCTCTTTCCTTTTAAATTACTTTCATAAAAGAGTAAAACAATGTTTTATTTAAAATAAGCCATGGATACAAATGCACAAGTGCTTACTGCGTCCAGAACCGTAACTGCTGTCCCGGCGTGGGCCCCGGGCGTGCTCCACAATCACTCTCTCCCCACACAGATCTTTCCCATTTAGCTCATAAACAGCATCGTCGGCGTCTCGCAGATCATCAAACTCCACAAAGCCATACCTGGGGACAGGGAGGGAAAAGGGATCACTGGGAAGGAACTAAACCTGAGGAATCTGTGCTCAAAATCAGCTCGTGGGTTCCTGTAGAGCCCTGTGTGTGCAGATGAACTTCCTGTGCATATCTGAGGGTTCAAGGCCTTGAGCCTTGAAAAGCAAACTAAATAAAAACCAAAAACCCTTCCAACAACAGGGAGAGAAACAGGAAGGCATGAAAACACATCTGCTGATTTGCTGAATTGAATTTAAAGTAATCATTGACAAAATGATAAATCATGTGAGTGTGTAATGGCTGAATTTGTTTATGTTAGCAAGAAATTACTATTAGGGCATAATCTTTGATGAAATCAAGGGTGGTAGATCTATCTTTTTTAAAGGCAGAAGTTAGAAACCCCAACCATTGAAAATTAGCACTATCCCACACACAAAATAAGCATAGAATCACAGAATTGTTCTGGCTGGAAAAGCCCTCCAAGACCAGGGAGTCTGACCATGATCTTAGAGATGGCCTTAGTCATCCCTGGAAGTGTCCAAGGCCAGGCTGGATGGGGCTCAGAGCAACCAAGGACAGTGAAGGGGGCCCTGTCCATGGCAGGCGGTGGAGCAGGATGGGCTTTAAGGTCCTCTCCCACCAAACCACTTCTCTTTGGAAAGCAAACACTGATTTTGAATGGAGGTAGATGGAAGGAGGAAAGCTTGAAGCTTTGACCTGTGCTTCTCAAACCACTGCAGGAGTTACATCCTTCTGTCCTGCAGGTGTTGTATTAGAATGAAGCCTTGAGCTCTTCAGAGCTGCCCACAGTAATGCAGGCAGGTAAGTATAGGAGTAGAACTTGTTTGTTTTTTTCCTTAGAGGCATCACAAGTAGCTTTTGATATGTTCATGAAAGACAAAAAGCAGGCTGAAAATTCCAATTTTCTGGTCACTTCATACATTCACTACACACAGAGCTGTGACTGTCAGTGCAGCTCTGAGCAGGAAAAAGTATGAAAATGAAGACCACACAATTTAAAACTGCAATTTGAAATGGAGAATCCTACATGATCCACATTTTCATTTCCCCATCCTTCCCTCATGTAATAATTGCTTTGAGCCATTGAATTTCTAGCTCAAATTACAACTAGTGAGCCCCAGCTAAGCTTTGAGTTCTGTGGTATCACTTTGCATTCTGTTGACTTGCTCCAGCATTCCAGTTCAGCTGCTGAAACACCCAGTGGAGGATCCACCAAGAACCCCCAGATTTCCAGAAACAATTGCAAGAATCTCTCTAGTCAAACACCATGCAGGAAGTTTGAGTTGTTTCCTAAGCAATAACAGAAATAAGCCATGGAGGAAGACTCAGGAGAGCACAGCTCAGCCCAGGGCTTCCCAAGCACCAACACAAAACCTGATTGCTCAAGTTCCATTTTCGACAAGGAATTTAACTCCAAACTTGTCAAAAGACTTAAGAATATAAAACTAAAAAACAATTAAATTTACTTAAAAGTGGGAAGACAAGTCCTTTTCAGCCACATAGTTCAGCAGTTACACATCTGTTAAGAAAGTTCAGTGTGCTCCCCCCATCCCCCCAAAATGAAACAGAAAAAAAACCAAAACAAAAAAACCAAAACAAACAAACACAAAAACACACACACACAAAAAAAAAACCCAACCAAAAAAACCCCCAAACCCCCCCCAAAACCAAGGATACACAGCTGGACTGGAAAAGAGCAGCCTCAAATATTTCAGCTAATCTTCAGCATCACCTGAGGCTCTGTGGGTTAAAACACTGGCACATGAACATTTGTTTGCTTTAATAATGGATTTTATTCATCTTATAAGCCTGTTAAATGTCCACCCGCCAGCACAAGCAGCATTAATACGTAATAAAATATCTTTCACTTTAATGCTCAAGGACTACCTTGTATAAGAAATTCCTCTTCTCCACTTCTGAGGTGTAATTAATACCTGGCTCTCCTGGCTATATAATGATAAATCCATATTCCATTCAGCCTTCCTAAGGAAAAGCTGAGTTTCTTGGAAAAAGCAGAGGTACCAGCACTCCTGAGGCTTTGGTTGTTGGGGAAAAATACACCAAAAATGGAAATTTGCTTTTTCTTCAAAAATCCACACTTGAATGCCTTGGCCAAGCCCTGGTGAAGCAGGACACAATCCTTGCAGTTCAAGTGAGGGCTCAGCTGCTGGAACAGCGCAGTGAGAACACAGAGTTGCAGTGAGTTTGGGGGGGCAGAACCCACCCCCGGCCAGCCTGGGGGCTCTGGGAGCAGCTCTGTGCCCCGTACCCAAGACAATGGGGGTCTTTCTGTGGAAGTGTTATCCTGTGGGACAGCCTGGCCCACCTGGGAGTGCTTGCCCTGGGGTGCAGAGGGGCCCCTCAGGGTGACACCCCGTCCGTGCAGAAGGTGGAGCACAACACAGAGGAGCTGGCCCCTAACAAGTGAGGCGGGACCCAGCCGCCCGACCCCTCGGCTCCCACAGAAACCCAGGTGTGCGTCTTCCAAAAAGGAGAAACCCAGAGGGAGGGCAGGTCTCCTGCATCCACACCAAAAACACGGGACCCAAACCGTCCGGCCTCCCTGACCCCCACCCAAAGGCGAGCCCAGGCATCCCCCCCAGCAGAGCCCCCGCCATCCTGCTTTCCCC
>VWZN01014089.1:271218-285380 GCA_013396955.1 Regulus satrapa | reverse complement strand
GACCGCCTTGGGACCCCCGTCCTCCGTGAAACCTCCGGGATCCCGCCTCTCTCCCCTCCGGGCACTGGTATGGGGGGGTTCTTCTCTCCCGCACCCCCGTCGCCACCGGGGAAGTTTCCCTTGCCGGGGATGCGGCGGCCGGGAGGTCTCGGCGGCGCCCCCCACCCCGAGGATGCTCCGCCGAGCGCGGCCCCACGGCTCCCGCTCGCTCCCGATACCGGGGCTGCCGTCCGACCTCCCATCCCGCCGCACCCCGGCAGCGAAAACTTCCCCCGGTGGCGGCGGAATGCCGGTGGTTTCACCGGGGACCGCGACCGGAGGCTGAGGATCCGCCGGTGAGAACAGGTGGCGGCCGCGGCGGCGCCGGTCGCAGCCTCACGGCTCTGGTGCTGCGGGGCAGCCGGCAGAGTTGTACCGAAATACAATCGATTGATTAATTTGGTTTCATTAATTTACATATTGTAAGTTTTTTCCTCCTCCCCCTGAGCACCCCGGCGCCCTCCCGGGACCATCCAGGCAGGGGTTGGGGAAGGGCTGGTGCGGGGGGATGACGACTGGCTCGAGATCCCTTCGGGAAGCTGGAAGGGGGTTGGATGATGCAGGGAATGGGAATTTGGGGCTACCGAAGCGCAACCGGAGGCTGCGAGAGCTTTTTGAGGGAAACGGAGCCACAGGGGAATGGGGAGTTGGTGCCTCACCTCCGAGGGGTCCCTGGTGCTGTCGCTCCCAGCTACTGGGTGATGCCGATCACATTAAAGTGTATTTTTGCCTAGTTCTTTGGGTTTTTACCTTTAAATCGAAGCTGCTCACCTGCACACAGTCCCTATGGTGGTGCATTGTTTTGTGTTCTTGGGTAGTGGCATTTCTCCAAAGATTATAAATAGTGACACTCATCAGCAAAAAACAAGCGGCGGCTGACCCGTGCGGCGGGGGATGGATGGGGGGATGGAGAGACGANGATCCCCAGCCCTGGTGTGTGGTGCTCTGGTGGCTCTCAGGGCTGAGCTGCCGCAGCCTGTTATGGGCTGGAGGGGCAGTGGTGGGGATGCACTGGGGACTGGGAGGGCCTTGTGGGGAAGGTCCCCTCCTAAGCAAACCCTTTTCTCTCGGTGCGCTCCCTTCCCTGCAGGACGGCGTTGGTGAAGGGCAGGATCAGGCCTGCTCCTGGTGTAAATCAGGAGTGTGTTTGCTCCATTTCCCTGGCAGATGCAGAGCAGGCTCAGCTCCGCAATGGAGCTGGAGGTGAGGGGTCTGCTTCCAGCCCCACCGCTCCACTGCAGGCTGCTCTTCGCCTGGATCTGCTGTTTGCTTTTGCTGATGTAGCTTGGCCGGCTGTGGGGAGGTTGCCCAGCTCATGCCTGGGGCTGCACAGTGGTCAGGGCTGGGAAAAAAACCAAAACATTAAGCCGTTTGCAAGTGCTCTGGGCCGCTGGGGAGGACCAGCTGCTTGTCTCGGTGGATATTTTCAGAAGGTGATGGTTTTTAACTGTGCCTTTGCAAAGAAGGGGGCATGGTGTCATCCCTTCTACAGGTGGGGAAACTGAAGCACAGGGAGAAAGTGGGGTGCCCTGGTCATAGCCCCCAACGGCCTTAGGGTGTTCTTTGCTCCTTCCTGCAGCCTTCAAACTTTGAGTAGCTCATGAAGGTTGTGCAGTGACTGAGCTGTCATTGCCAGCCTGTTGTGCTTGTCACGGAGGGGACCTGGGTGGTACTGGGAGGCACTGGCTGGTCCCTCAGACTGAGTGATGCGGGGGCTTGTGTGGCGTCAGCAGGCTGGGACGGGGACCTGTGCTTGGCACCAGTGGCCCTTGCCAGCCCCATCTCTCCTCCCTAGGCTCTTTGCAGCAGGACACAGAGCCTTTCCCTGCTGGAAGCCCATGGCCAGTAGCTGCCTGGCTCTCAGGGGCCCGGGGCTGGGCCTGGGGGCGGGAGGTTGTGCAGCCTCAGGTATTTCCCTGTGCTTTTTGCCTTTCCTACCAGGAAAGGTGGATGTGGCACTTCGGGACGCGTTTGGGGCATGGTTGGCTCAGTGATATTTCCCAACCCAAATGATTCCATGATAAGGTGCACCTCTGCTTCTCTGTGTTGCCCCCCAAGAATTCAGCAGTGAGCTGCTGTGGGGTGCCAGCCTGTGTTCCCCGTGCTCCGCGGCTCTTTTCCGGTGATGGACACACAGCCGTGGTGCTGCGTGGCGCTTCTGCCGGAATTAGGCGGAAGCTCTTTGCGCTCGGCTCCGGCTTCGTTAGCAGCAATTAAGCAAATAAAATATTTGGGTTTGCAGCTTCCACTTGGGAGGTTGGGATTGCCAGGGAGCACTGGACTGGCGTCGCCGGAGGCACTCGGGTTGCTTGGGGGGCTGTGGGACGTGGCTATGGTGACCGGCTGGGGTCGGGCAGGGGGCACGGGGCCCCGCGGGACAGCGCTGGCAGGAGGGTGGCACGGGTGACCCTGACCCCGACGCGGCGGTGCTGTCTCGGTCGAGTGAATGGGAACAGCCGAGCAGACGCCGTTCCCGTGGCTGGGATTGGGGCCGGGAGCGGGGCAGCCCCCGCCCGTTAACGGTCAGGGGGGCTCGGGAGGCGCCGGGAGAAGATGAGCAGGGGATGCTTGGGGAAGGAGGTCAGGAGCAGGGGTGTCCCTGTTGGGGGACAGGGTCAGTGGTTTTCACCCTCCGGGTGCTCAGGTGCCTGATGCTGCTCTTCCAGTGCTTTTCCCGGTGTTTCCTTCCCTTCCACCTGGCTGTCCGTGGGCTCTCCCATGCCAAGGCATTTTTATTCTCCCCACCCCGCCTTCTCCAAGCACATAAAATGTGTGAGAACGTTGCATTTTCCTTGTCAGCTTGTTTCAGGCTTCGGTTTTTGTTTTTTTTTTTTCCCCTTTTGCCTGTTCTGCCGTGCCAGGGAAGAAGCTCTTTCTCTTGTTTGCTTCTACGTGTTTTTAATGCTCTGGGAATGCCATGCCCTTTCCCAGAGCACCCAGACGGTGTAAACACCCTTGAGGCTCCTGTGTCAGGATGCTCTGGAAAATCCTGTTGACATGCCCCAGTGTGCCCAGGGCAGAGGTTTCTGGCTCCTGAGCCCTTGACTCCGCAATGTGTGCAGAGGGACACTGGGGTGTGGTGGATTTTCACCATCCATGAGGGAGAAGCAGAATTTAGAGAGGCTCTGAGTGATGCTGATGTTCCTGGATGGACTTGTCCCTCTGGCTTGGTATCTGCAGCTCCATGGTGGAGCCTGGCAATGCCTGTTTTTTTTCTCTCCCATCAAGACTTGCAGTTGCATTTGTTTAATTTTTATCCCTTTCTTCTTATTCCAAAACTCTAGTTTCATGTTTTTCCTCTGGGTGCCTGGACCTGCCCTGGCCCCTGGAAAAGGGATGCTGGTGAGTCACCTCCTGGCCTGAAATGCACATTTTTCCCTTTGTTATCCAAACTAAGACAAACCAGCCCTATTCCAGATTCCCTGGGAGATTTCCCAGAATAAAGTCAATCAGGATCAGGGGCCTGGGGGAGGAGGGACACCCCCTGCAAAATTAAGGCAGGTGCTTATTCATGGCTTTAACCCCTGTCCTGGCTGTGATAACCTCCTTGCTGCCTGTTGATGTTGGCTTTTCCCTTGACTGCACCTGGGATGGAGCTTTTCCATCACTTCATCACCCAATCCTTGCTCTGCAGAGGGGCTGGGAGCTCTGAGCATGCCCAAAAACCCCATAACAATCTTCTGGCTGCATTCCCTCTGCAGGGATTTGCTGCTTTGCTTTGGGCAGTAGTGCGAGAGTTAAGCATGAGGGGCTGGAGGCAGAGGAAGGCAAATCCCTGCTGCATCCCTGAGAGCTGGGAGGTAGCACAGGTGCTGGAGACCCTTATTGACAGGGCCCTGCCATCTGCCTACTCAAACCTCCACAAATAAGCTTTTTAATAATCTACTATTAATGTGCACTATAATTGTCTTATTAGACATATCTGGGAACCTTTAGTTCCTGCATGATTAAATGTCAAGATTCCCAAACCTCTTCTCCCCCATGGCAGCTCTGGATTTGCTTTGCAGCTTTCCTTGGATCCTGCTCTCCCATTCCTGCCTGGAGACCCCTCCTTGTACTTTGTGAAACTGAGACTTTTCCCTGTGGACAAGAAGGTTTCTCAACAATTAATCCCCTGGAGCTAATTGCCTCTTCATTGGCAGCCTCAAAATAAATAGGTCCTGAAGATGGAGCTTTTCCTTTCCACTGCAGGTGGCCTGGCAGGAGCTGCTGCTGCTTTTGCCCGTGCTGGGATGGATGTGGGTGGGTGATGGGGTGGGGAGGGGCAGCCTGTGGCTGCCTGGCTGGAGTGATCCTGAGGACATGGGATCTACTCCTCCTTGCCTGGTGAAGGGTGTCTCTGGGGAGTGGCTGTGGAGCTGGCAGATGCCAAAGGGACTTTTTTGGGTGTTCCTGAGCTGTTGCTTTCCTGGCCCAGGGAGTGGCAGTTCTGTACCCTCTGCCTGGATCAAAAGGCAAAGTCCAGCTCTTCCAACTGCTGGAAGATAAAGGCAGAAGTGCCCTTGCCTGTAGAGCAGCCCTTTCCCCCTCCCTGCTGCCAGCACTGAGAGCTCACATGTCAGCTGCCCTTTGTGGCTGTTATTTTATGTATTTTTTAAAAATAAGGAGTGTTGTTCCTGCTTGCTGGGTGATTGTTGGCTGCAGTTCATTCCCAGCTTCTTGTGTGCTGCTCCAGGTCCTGCCTGGGTGTCACAGCCCAGGTCTGCAGCTCCTGCCTGGGCACTGGTGGGGGGAACATATTTTACTACGTGTTTACTGCCTGTTTAAGGGGCCCAGGCTTGGCACCCCAATTTCTCCCATCTGGAGAGCAAATCCAAGCGTGGATTGTGGTGAGCCAGGCTGGGGCTGTCCCTGTTTCCTGTTCCTGGATGCCTCTGCCAGACCCCAAATCTGGGTGCTGGTGCTCTGCTTGCTGCAGGACTCCCCCTGTGCCATGAGATACTGAGGGGTGCAGGGGCTGCTCCTGTAGGTGCCTGGTCACTGGGATGCTGTTGGCTCTGGAGAGGAGGCTGGGCTGCAGTGGGAATGCCAGGAATACGATGCTCCTGCAGTTTGGGGCTCAGTGGGGTCTTGGTGTGTGACCTTGGCTCTGTGTGACTGATTCACAGCTGGAAGGAGCCTCTTGACTGGCTTTGGCCATAAATTTGTTTTTTCCTGATCTTCTGCCTCCCAAAGTGCTGATGAACAGGAGGGGGGCAAGGGAGGGTACTTGGCATCCTTTTAGCACCCAGCTGAGCCCAGTGTCCTGCAGCGGGGATGGTGGCCCCAGCTCGGGGGTGGGGGGCTCTTTCAGCACTGTTGCTCAAAGCAGGGGCAGGAATGTGCCTGCCATGCCCCCTGTTGCCTGGGGACCCCACTGCTCACCCAGAAGCCAGGCCTGACTGGAAGCTGGGAAATGCTCCATCCCTGACAGGGATGCAGTGGGAACAGAGCATTGCACTGCAGCTGAGGGATGGGAGTATGTTGCAGCTGGAGCAACTTCCTGAATATTTTTGTCATACACAAATTTTTGATGCTTTTTAAAAAATTTGGCTTGAAAAATACTGGCAAATGACCCATGACAGGGTGACTGTGCTGGCACAGCTCCCCCAGCTCCCTGCAGCCTTCCTGGACTGCCAGAGGGTCCATCCTTCCCTGTTCCAGGGCTGTGCTGGTGCTGGGGAGCCCTAAATTAACCAATAACTGCTTTGGCTCCCTGGACTCCCCCTGTGAATCTAACCTTTACTGACATTGTTAAATTAATCAGGATTTGTCTGGGATGCTCTGAGGATGAGGGACGCGGGGACATCGATGACCTGATGAGTCTTAACGAGGCCAATGTCCCCATGGTCCTGCTCAGGAGACAAGCCCTAGTGACCCCTGGGTGTTTGAGCCTGTGTGCTGCTGTGTACTGGAGGCCTTCAGCCTAATTAGCCCTTAGCCGAGCCAAGGAGCACGTGCAGCTCTGGTCTAGCAACCCTCAGCTGCTGGACACGCCGGCTGCGGCAGGATGCCACCAGAGCAGGATGCCACCAGAGGCAAGTGGTGGCCAGTCTAGAAGAGGAGAAGAATCACTTGCCGTGGCCCAGCTGCTGCCCCAGAGCAGGGAGCTTGACTTTGGGGCGCTGCCTGAAGGGTGTTCCTGATGTGTCCTGACAGGAGATATGGGAATGGCTTTTCTCCGGAGGGGATGGAACGTCACAGCTGCTTGCTTATGGAGGCGAGAGCAGGTGGAGGGATGGACTACAGCAAACTGCATTTTCTTGTTTGGATGAATTTGGAGGTGTCTGTGGAGCTGCTGTGGTTTTGAGGGTGCTCTGTAGGGCTCCTCAGGATGCAGTCCCCTTTCTGTCCTTTCCTGGGTGACCCTGGAGCCTTATGTTCCTCCAGAAAGCTGTGATGGTGGAAGGTTCAACAGCAGCAATTTTCGGGGCTGGTCAGGAAGTCTAGGCAGATCCACCCAAGGATGGTGTCTCCTCCAAAGTCCTTCCCTGCTGCTGGCAGCCTACCTGTGGGGATGAGGATCTGTCACAACCCCATACACCCTTGGGTGGCAGGTCTTCCTTCCCTGCTGGTACATTCTGCCTGTTACCAGAGGTACACTGACACCCTGGGTGATGAGCTGCTTAAATGCTCTTCTTCTAATTACAGGGTGCTTCAATGTGGTTAATTGAATTGGCACAGATGGGTGATCCTGGGTATCCCTTGGCACCTCAAAGTCCTCACTGGAACATCTGGTTCTCTGGTTTTGGTGTCAGTGGGAACCTGCCTCTGCACCCTGTGGAGGTGGGTGCTGCAGCTTTCCCGTGGGTTTTTGGGGAAGGAGAAGCTTGGGAGTGACTTTGGAAGTCCCCCACTATCAGGGCAGACTATGAACTCTCCCTGTGGTGGAGGTTCAGCCACTGCCCTTCTGGGGCTCTTCCCAAGGACTCTCTTATTTCTGTTATCATTTCTACTTATTTTTACTGTATTTTCATCTGTCTGCTGAGTGATAATATCCCATTGATTTCCTGCAGCTAGCAACCAGCTTGCTTTCCCTGGATTATAACAATATTAAACTAAAGCAGTGCATCTCCACGTTGGGCTATTTCTCTTTATATCAGCTGAACTTTTTATTTAGTCTCTCACCCAGGCCCCTATCTGGGGAGTTGCTGGCTCTGAATGACATTTCTTTGTGTGAGAGGCTGTCTCCTGCCTTCCTTCCCATGGAATGGTGGCTGCAGCTGGCCGGGGATGGGAGCTGGGATGTGTCTGGGGCAGGATATGTGCAGGCAGGAGGTGGAAGGTGCTGGGCATTGAGGTTTCATGGTTCTCCCATGGGGTTGCAGGGTGTTGTGTGCACTTCTGGCACTGCAGGAATTCTTGAGTCATTCCTGCACACTTAGTGTAATCCCAGTTTTTGCTGGAATGAGTTGTGAGTGCTGCAGATCAGGATGGATTGATGCCCAAGCCAGTGCTGACTGGGGTGGCTGAGCTAAATTAATGGACTGGTAAAGAACAAACCTGTTTTTTCTGGGCTTGATTTGCCATTTCCTTACCTTTGCCTGGCTGAAGGGTGCTTGGCATTCTCCAGCATGTTCCCCAGAGCTGTGACAGACCTGTGGGGCACAGTGTTCCTTTTAATTCCTCCCATGAGGGCTCCTGCCTTGAACCTCCCATTCCACAGCAGAGGTTCAGCAGAGGCCTGGGGCTGGTGATGGATGTGCCCATGTCACACATGGTCACCTTCCAGCCCTGCATCAGTCAGCCCACACTGCTGTTCCTGGCTCTGCTGGTGGCACAGGAGGAGGAGGGCAGTGACCTGGATTTTGCATGACCCCGAGCCTTCTTCTTCTTCTGTCTGTCACCGCGGAGACGTGGGACCTGCTGTGGGAGGGGAGACAGAAGGTTCCCTTCTTTTTATCCCCTGAAGAATGGGGTTGGTTTGGAAAATTTGGTCTCTCCCATGATTTCTGGAGCTGGTGTTAGAGTATCCCAGGGCTTTGGTGGTGCTGCTGTGTTCTGGGGCAGCTGTTTTTCTTGCCAGAATTCGTGCCAAGGGAGCATCTCCGTGTCCTCAGGCATCCCCTGAAAGCAGCGTATGCTCCTCGGTGCTCACGGTCCTGGTCTCTCTGGGTCCCTGGGCATGTAGAGTGGATGGTCTTTAGCAGGGACCTGGAAGACTCGATAATAATAAGGGAGCCAGGGGTAGAAATGAGCTTTATTCCACCTGCCTTTTGCAGTTTATTTTAATTTGTTGCCATTTTTTCCTCCCCAAGGTGTCACACAGCTCTGCAGCTCGTGAGCTGTAATTGCACGGGGAGTGATCGATAACGGCAGGATGGAGGTTTCCAAAGGTTTCCTGCCTTGTTTTTCTTCCCATGGAGTCCAACAGACAGCACTGATGATGTTAATTAAGTGATGGTTCATTATTAAAGCACTTCTGCTGTGGGTTAGTGGCCTTCTGTCTGTGCAGCTTGAGGGTTTTTTGTGCTGCAGGACCTCTCTTGTGCTGGGTTCGAGTAACAGAGCAATGCTGGTCTGGTTGCTGGCACGAATAGCCCTTGGATGGGATGTTAAATCCCCACATCCCCTCTGGGCATGGAGCTAAAACCTCCTGACTTGTGTCCCCCAGCATCTCCAGAGGAGCCAGGGAGGTGCACTCCTGGGTGACATTCCTGGTACCACCTGTGGCAGGGTGATTCAGTACCCCAGTTCCAGGAGTGCTGATCCCCCTAGAGCTAAGAGCTTGTGGAGCTGCACTTGGCAGCTGGATTTGCCCCAGGGAAGGATTCTGGCAAAATTAATTGTTCCCCCTTTGCTTTTAAATGCCTTTTCACCACACAGTGATGTGTGGTACCCTTGGTCTTTGCCCAAGCACAAGCCATGCCTGTGGCCTTGGAAACTCTTCAGAGTTGCTTCAAAATGCCTGTAATGAATCCAGATTTGCCAATTCTCCCCCATCCCTGGAGTTCCTCGAAGGCTGCTGGGACTGGGTACTCACTGCAGGAGGTTTGACAACCTTAGGGACCTGCAGGTAAAAGCCATAGAGAGTTTTTACCAGTCAAGAAAAAAGGAAAAAAAAAAAAAAAAAAAAGGGAGGATAAAAAGAGATCTGTCTTCTGTAGCTGCTGGCAGATGGATATTGTTCTCTAGTCCTGCGTGTTCCAAACACTGAGGTTATCAGGCATAAGTGACTTATTATGCAAATCCTCCGTCTTAATATCTGGCTGCTCTCTCCCTGGAATTGCATTGGCCAAACCCCACGCATTCCTGGAGCTGCTAATGTTTACACATTAGCTTCTCTGGCTAATATACAAGGCTTCAAGTTGCAAATTGATGTTTCTTACAGCTGAGCAAATTATTTTTCTATTAAATACAGTATTTTAAATGATTTGGAGAACCAAAACAAACTACTGGTGAGAATTCTAATGGTGCTGCTTTCCATATTCTTCCAATCAGCTTTTATCGGCGCTGAGAAATCAGTGACATTTCTCTTAAAAGTTTCTCTTTGGCAGAAGCAGGGAGCAGAGGAGTGGGGAGGGGGTTTGTCATCATCTCTGGGCTGTGATGCACAGAAACACTTTCAATGTTGTGCTGGTGCCCCAGGCCCTCTGCGTGTGCCAAGTGCAGCTATGGAGCAATTCGGCTCTCCTTTGCCTGGGCTGGAAGAGGTTTTCCCAGTGAAGTCCTGGGATGTTTGGGCTTGGCCATGGAGCTGTTAGTGTACCTGGTGTGGTGGGGGTCCCTGTCAGTGTGAGATGTTTGAGTGCTGGTACACAAATCCTCTCCCTGTCTGGATTTTTTTCACTGAGCTGGGTTCCTCAGTGCCCAACAGCCCCAGCCCCTGTAACATCCTACCCTGGGAGTCTGAGCCCCCTGAAGACAGAAATGATCCCAGATCCCTCAACCTTGTCCACGAGCCTGTGAGGTGCTGTGTACAGGATCTCACTGGCTGAGAAGTGCATCTAATTTTAGATGAGCTGTGGAACGTGCTCCCTGTCCCCCATGTCTGCTGGCACCTGGAGGGAAGCAACTCCCCCCATTTCTGTCTGGGGCATGTTCCTGTAGGAGTGTGCCAAGGAAAGCACCTTTAAATAGCAGCTGGGAGCCAGGAGGTGGAAGGCTGGTTCTGCTCCGGGGGTACTGCAGAAGTGTTAGAACCTTGACGAGATCTGCTGGAGCTGTGGTTCTGTAGCCCAGCAAACCCAGCTCCCTGGGGTGATGCCAGGCTACCTGTGTTCTGGGACTTCACCACATCCCCTCTGTGCCTTGGTTTCCCCATTTTGCAGCAGCTCATTGACCATTTATCCTGTGTAAAGAGCTTCATCCTTTGGTGCAGACCAAGTACATCTTCCTGACACGTGTTTGAGGAGAGGTCTTAGGTGTGATAGTTTGAGGGTGTGCAGCTGTGAAGCCTCTAGCTCTATCCCTTCTCCTGGGAGGCAGTGAAAACTCTGGATTTGATGGCAGGAGAGCTCTCTTTCCCCCCCTGATGTATCTTGGTGTGATCAGATGGTGGTTTCACTCTGCAGGGTGTTTGTACTTGGCTGCCAGGGCAGTGTGACGTATCCTATGGGTACCTGAATCCTCCCCATTTCCTACTGAGAATTACTTGTGGTGGAGGACTAGAGCTGCTAGAAAAGTCGAGGGATAAAAAAAATATCTTGAGATAATCAGAGATAATACTCTGAAAGATGACCATTATGATCTCCCCTGGCTGGTGCCTGTGCTACGGGGTGCTGTGGCTTGTGCTCCCAAGGTGCTGCACCCCAGAGTTGACCATGGGGCTGATCCAGCTGTGGCTTAGCCAGGGTAGGAGCAAAATGGGCTTTTTCCCATGAGGACTGGGTGTCCTGGGTGACTGTACTGTATTTTCTGGCTCTGGGGAAGCAGCACTTGCTAAAGTTTTGGTATGAGCCCATTTTGGGATATTATTTGTGTTATCATTCCAATCAGATGATACCCCCAGAGAGTCCTGGGTGAGGGAGTGCACAGTCCTGCCATAACAAATGGTGCTGGCCTGTGATCCCAATCCTGGATGGTGCTGGGCTGCCTTTTGGCACAGGAGCCTTCTCAAGGCTGCTTGATAAAAGGCAAGAGAAGCCGTGGATCATGTCCCATGGTGCAGGAGGTTAAACAGGAAAGGTTTAAGTGTGTAATTAACTTGGAAGTGAGAGCAGTGTAGACTCTGTGGATGAAAGAGAGCGGGGTGGGCTGTGGGCAGGCGGCCACGTTCCTTGGTGGCCACAGAGAATTAATTAGATGTTGTCCTTTGTACTTGGCTGTTTGGTCTTTCTTTTCATCCCTCTTCTTTGTGAATCACTAGTCCCTCCCATTCCCAGATTTCCTCCTCTCCATCCCTGAAGAGGGGGATGCTGGGTGGCAGTGGTGCCCTTCTCCCTGATGAATCCTTTTCTTTCTTTTTAAGAAAATTTCGTCCATCTGGTGTTTAACCTTCATGTTGGTGCCCATGCCTCTGTTTCCTCAGCATGCCCAATTTTGCTTCCTCTGGTGTTTAACCTCTGCACTGGTCCCTGTCCCTCTGCTCCCTCCTGCCTGGACAAGTGGTGGATCCATGGAGGTGGCAGCAGTACCTGGAGGAGGCTGAGCAGCACTGGTACCTATCTCCGTAGCAAATCTCTCAGACCACTTTTTTTTTCTTCCTTTTAAAAAAAAAATCTGGTCCATCTGGTGTTAAACCCCTGTGCTGGTGCTCATCCCTCACTCCCCTCTGCCCAGGAACGCTGTGATGCTACAGGGATTTTGTGTGGGGTATTTAACGGGGCACATCTTGTCCTGGGTGTGGGCTGCCTCTTGTGCACGGAGCAGGCTCTGTGTTTGGGGTGATGTAGGCAGCTTTGGGGTGTTCAGGCTGTGTCTTGGACACATCCCACCTCCGGGGGCAGACCCCCAGCTCCCTGCAGTATTTTTAGCCACTGTTGCATTGGGATCGCACCTCCCACGCTCGCTGCCTTCACCTCCACGCCCGGAGCTGCTGTCACCCTGGCCTGGAGCCAGCTCTGGGAACCAGGGGCTCCTTGGTTTCTTTTTAGGGCATATCCATACCTAGAGCAGTCTCACTCAGCTCCCACAGTCCCCGTCCTTCTGCCCTTGGGATGGAATAACCCTCCCACTGCTGCAGGTGGATATTTTGGGTTGCAGCTTCCCTGCCCTCCTTGCAAATGTTGTGATGAAACATTAATGTTCTGCAGGTTACTCTGGGTTTCCCCGCTCTGACTTTCCACAGCTGTTGGAGCACCTCCAGCCACCCCCTGTGGAGTTGAGCTGTTGGCATTTAATTGCTCAGGTGTTAATTTTTATGCCTTTAATCTTGTGATGAGGAGGGAGAGCCTGCTGGAGGTCGAGTTTCTCCTAGCCCTGTCCTTGGCTGGGGAGAGATGGTGCCAGAAGCATCCCATAACTCATGAAAACCAAGGCTCTGTGAAGCCCTTTGGCTTTTTTCCCTGTATGTACAAATCATGGACAAATCAGTCAGGGAATTGGAGTGGCCAGTGGAACTGTCTTCGTTGTGTGTCGTGGATGGGAGGGAAGGCTCGTGCTGAGAAAAGCCATGGCAATAAACCTGTCCAAGGAAGGAGATGGATCAGTTTGGCCAGCACAATATCTGCTCTGTAATTGCATTTTAATCTTCTGGAGCCCGGGCCTGGTCTCGTGGGTGGCCGAGGATGCAGCTGTGGGGTGATCAAGCTGTGGGTTGGTGGCAGTGGTTGTGCTGGGGGTGGCGGCAGGGTTTGGGTAGGGGGCTGCAGTCCAGGAGGAGGAGGGTATGTGTCTCATGACGTTTTCAGTGGCTGGGAATAGTTTATGGGGGGGAAGGAATCGCTCTTCCCTGGGAAATGGGGCTCTGCCAGCCTGAAATATTGTTTGTCTCTGCTCTGGTTTCTCAGGCCAAAAAAAATCCCCCAAGAACAACTTTCTGCCTCCCAGAATATCCCTTTCAGCAGATCTTGGAAAGAAACACATAAGCTTTTTTTCTTTTAAATCACTTGGCACTTAGTCTCTGACACTGTTTTATTTTGAAATTTATTTTATTTTCCTTCCTTCCTGGAAAATTTTGACAGATTTGTGCTTTTCCTCCTGTTAGAAAGTGCAGCCAAGTTCTAGACTCTAAAATCCGACACGTCTCGTGGTGAGAGCTGAGGACCAGGGGCTGCGGTGCGGGGGCACATCCGCACGTGGGCTGGGCAGACGCTCCATTTCGGGAAGGGCTTTAAGAAAGCTGTGATGTCTCAGTGCCTCCAGACATATGAATAGGAGAGAATTTGCTTACAGTTTTTTAAAAAGAAGTTTCTTATGGCTTTGAGAGGAAAAAACAGTTGGTGATAGAGCTGGAATGTGCCCTCGTGCTTTAAAAAATGAGTGCAAAGTGGCGAAAAAAATCACAAATGTCTTCTTATTTTTGAAAGACTTGGGAATTGAAATTTCCTGGGTATCTTATGAGCTTTTTTCCCAGTGTTTGGATTCCTGTTTGACTAAGTTTTGCATTCAAGCATCCCTGAGCACAGAGAAGCACAACCCGTGCTGGCAGTGAGGCCATTAACTGCCAAATCCCTGGGTGGAGGGGGGAATTACTGATGTAATTTGGGATAAAATGGGAAGAAAACAGCAGAAATAATCCCTTGGCCCAGCTCTGTTTTCCTGCCGGCCCATTAGGGGATATTTGCCTTTGTTCATTCCGCTTGCTCAGGGCTTCCCGGGGCCCCTCGTCAGCCTGGGCCCTGTTAATTAGTGCTGTGCCCTGGTCCCTGTAATCGTAGGTTTAATGGGACAATGGGAGCAGTGTGAACCAACCAGCCCCTGGTGGCCCCACGGCAAAGCCAACCCGAGCTCCAGGGTTGGATGGATGTGGGATGATGGGAGGGCTGGATGGGGGGAGCTAGAAAATGGGGGTAGACTGGAATGTGGGATAATGGGAGGGGGCTGGATGAGGGATGGGGGGGCTCTCCCTGTCACCTCCTGCGGGAGCAAGTGGCCTTTTGGCATTTGCTCCACTTCTCTATGCTCGGGTGAGCATGCTGTGGACCAGGCAGGTGCAGTGTAAACACCCTTGGACCCCCGGGAGATAAATCTGTAATAAGATGTAACTGCCAAAAGGACTCAGCAGTGCCAAGCAAGGGGGGAGGCACCTCAGGGCTGCGTTC
>VWZN01014089.1:212718-270286 GCA_013396955.1 Regulus satrapa | reverse complement strand
TTTTTTTTTTTTTGGTTTTTTTTTGTTCTTTTCTGGGTCTATGTCCTCTCTGGTGGACAGGCTGGGGAAACAGAGCCAGCCAGGCAGCTGTGAGGAGCTCTCCTCTCCACCAGGATGGTGTAGGCACCATACCTGGGTGCATCTGGGGGATTTACTCTCTCCCTGCTCCAAACTCTGTCCTGCTGTGATCCCTTTGAGTTGTCCCTTGAACCCATTTGCTCAGTGAGGTTCACTGGATGTGGGATGCTTCTTGTGTTTTGGACTGCTGGCTCCTGCCTGATCCTGAAGGATCACAAGTCCTGTGCTGAGGATGGCCAGAAAAACAGGAGAGCTGGTTTAGAGCTCAACAGTAAAAAAACCCTTTTCTGATTATTAAAATATTACCTGCTTTATAGGAAGCTCTTTACTGTTCCATCAATCTGCCTCCAGCTGTTTATCTTGTGCCTTGTTCATGCCAGGGCTTAATTTGGCTTTTCCCCTCCACTAACTCTCCTATGCTATTACCTTTCCCCATCACCTTTTCCTGCCATCCTGTCCCTCCTGGCATGTCCTGGGTGCTGGGTGAGGGCAAACAACCCTTGGGGATTTGAGGGATCTGACAGATCCCTGCTTCTCCCTTGATGATTTTTCCAAGTAATTGCTTTAAACTGCGTAACCCTAATTGCTGTGTGTCCAGGGTGGCTTTCCTGAGGAAAAAAGAGCTGGGGGTTGAGGTGGCTTGTGCTGGAGAGTCTGAAACATGTAACTGAGTTTCCTTCTCAATATTCAGCTGCAATTTAACATCTGCAGTGAACTGGCTGAATTTAAAGCCCAGGGGCTTGCAGGGGGCTGGAGGATTGGGTGGAATGGGTCTTTTCTCTCTGCTTGAGGAAAAAACTCGAGAGAAAAAAAAGAAGGACAAAATATGGGTCAGCAGAAGATGGGGGCTTAAAGGAATGCAAAGAGTTTAAGGAATAAACTCCTGGATTGATGGGGAAGTGGATGTGACATCTCGGGTTGGATGGCTGTGAGTACTGCAGTGTCACCCTGGGAAGAGGATGCTTATCCCTATAGCTCTCCTAAGACCAGGTAGATGCTGTTTGCTCATGATCTTCGGGTACCAGGGGCATGTAAGGACCCTGTTTTGGGGTGGTTTTACCTCATTTTGGGTGGGGAGCTAAGCATGAGGCTCCTGCAGCCCTATCACCCCTCAGTCCTTGCAGCAGCTTAGGGGATCAAAGGGATTTCACAGCGCCAGGGCCTCTCTGGGGAGCACTTTCCAAAGAGTCTCGTGGTCTCAGATTAAAACGAGTTTTTATTGGAGATCAGCCAGTTTCAAGGAGTGTAGGATTTATTGGAGCGGGTGCTGGCTGCTGGCCACCTGCTGCTACCTTTCTATCCCACTCTCCTCTTACTTTCTTGTTTGGTTTGAGGTTTTTTCCCCCCTTCTCTTGACTTGTCTCTCTTTCACCTAAACATGATGGATGAGTCTCTCCCACGTTGCAATTGCAAATTTTTTTTTCCCTCATCTCTTTATTGTTCCTTTTTTTAAAGGAACAGCTGCAGGGATCTGGGTAAGGCAGGTGTGAGCCTGCAACTCCAGTCTGGCTTGGGTTGGGTTGTACTGGCCTTGGACACTGAGGGATCCAGGGACAGCCACAGCTTCTCTGGGCTCCCTATACCAGCCCCTGCCCACCCTCCCAGGGAACATTCCTCCTCCATACTTCATCTATCCCTGCCCTCTGGCAGTGGAAGCCATCCCATGTGTCCTGTCCCTCCACCCCTTGTCCCAAATCCCTCTTGAGCTCTCCTGGAGTCTTGTTTGACACTGAAAGGGGGTCTAAGGTCCCTCCCTCACAAAATATTAAAGCAACATATTTGTGGGTGGGTTTTATTCCTTTTTCCTAGATTTTCCTTCCAAATTCATTGACATTATGAAACCCCCTGTGCCTTGGAGCTTCTCGGTGCATGGAGCTGCAGTGTTCCTGCACAACCCTGTCCCTGTTCTGGGACTGAGCTGTTGTCCCCACCCTGAAGAGCTCTGATGTCTCCCCATCCCATCCCAGGCTTTGTTCCTTCAGCTGTCAGCTCCAGCGCCGTTCCAAATCATCTCCTGCTGCACATCCATAAAATCCTTGAACAACAAAGCCTGATTGTTTGCTCCCATGGGAATTGCTGTAGTGTGTCCAAGGACCCCGTGGTGGTGATAGATCAGCCCTTGGTGCTGGGGCTGCTTTGGGAGATGCTCAGTGCAGCAGTGGGGAATGGTTCCCTGATTCCTGTGCCGGCTCTGACATGGAGAAGGATCTGGCACACACCAGCTTCGTCTTCCAGTGGGATTTCCTAGAGACAGATGCTGCAGTGCTCAGACCTGGTCCCCTGGCAACTCTTGTCTGGCAGTGCCGCCCTCTCCCTGTCATCCTGCCTGCCTTCTAATAGTGCTTGGAAGTTTTTTTTTTAAAATTTATTTTTATCTCTTGGTGATTTTGTAGTAGGAAAAAACTCATTGAGACAGGGAAGCGGGGGGAGTGGGTTCTTCCCCCCTCTTCTTGTGGGGCTGTGTGGGTTTTTTCTGGAGGCATGCAGGTGCAGGCAGGACCCTTGGGATGGGCAGCACGATGGGAAGAGCCACCCCTCTCCTGTAGGCAAGCAGGGTTTCAGCTGACCTTGGGCACTTCCAGGGCTGGGGCAGCCATGGCTTCTCTGGGCAACCTGTGCCGGGCCATCCCCACCTTCACAGGGAAGAATCCCTTCCTGATATTCCATCCATACCTGCCCTCTGACAGTTTGAAGTACCTCTGCTTCTCTTATATTTATAAAAGAAACCCAACCCACACCCTGGGCTTCAGGCTAATGCCAGATATTTACAGCAAAGGAGGATAAAATTAGCACTAAAGTGAGGGGTAGAACCTGTTTTTTCCAATGCTGCAACACTAGGAAGAAAATTAAGAGGGGAAAATAGGGTGTGTGGGAAGCCCTGCCTGATGAGGGATGCTCAGGTGCATCTCTGCTCCCATGTGACCTTATGGGTATTCTGTCTTTTAAAATAACTCATCAGTGGTTTCATTTTAGTCTTGGCCTCTTTATTTTGGTCCTGTGGCTTTTTGTTTGTAAAGGGAGGGTAGAGGAAGGGCCTGTGTTTGTTAACGAGAACCCATTTGTTAATGAGGTGGCTCTTGGGAGATGTCCCCTGGCATGGGGTGGGTCAGTGGTCTCTCTCCACTCTGCTATTGCCTGGACCAAATGGGGCTGATCTCATTAGAGCAGAAGTAATTTTGCTGGGGGAAATGACAAGAGAAAAAAGAGAAGCATGGACATAGTGGCTTCCCCTTGGTGGGTGAAACGAACTGTGCTGGACTCCGAGGAAATAAATTGCCATAGTTTATTTCACCCTGAGTAGCCACCCCAAGGGTCTGGGAGGGCCAGGCAGCCACGCTGGTCAGTGGCATAGCAAAAATTTCCTTTTCAGGGATTTCTTTCCCTGCCCTAGCTCCTGTCCCTGAAGGATGCACTGAGAGATGTCTGGTACTGGCACTGTGTCATCCCAGCTGGTGCTGTGACCCCTTGGGTGTTTTGGAGTCCCCCCAGGCACAGGTCCCAAAGTTTGGGGCAGTAGACGGGTGCCCCTTGTGATCCTAAATGCTGCTTGGGCATGAATGGGTGCCCCCTGCAATCCCAAGTGTTGTAGGGGGATGGATGGGTGCCCCCTACAATTCCCCTTCACCTTCCTTAGGCTTTTCTTGGAGCTGTTCAGTGGGAATCAATAGGAGAGATTCAGAATTAATTAATAACGAGGCACTGACTGTCAGGAAAACAATGGTAGGCTTGAATAAACGGCCGAGCTTTGTTACTTACATCTTCTGCCGGTATTAAAATGGAGATTAATAATCCCCTGCCTTTGGTGAGGGGGAGGATTTGATGGGGTAGCTTCCCATCCATCCTGTATGCCAACCCCACGGCTGTGATGGATAGCTCTGGGAGCTGCCATGAAGGGCTGGGATTCCTGCATCCCCCTCCTGCTTCCAGACTGCTTGGGTTGGAGTGCACAGGACAGGGAGTGATGCTGCCTCTGGGATCCCCTTTGGGATTGCCATCTTGCCTGCCCTGTAAGTACAGCTTCAAGGCTGTTCTGGGGCTCCTGGTTTTGTTGCCGGTGATATTGGGAGGTGGGATCCCAGCAGCTGCTGGTGGTGGGGCAGGTCTGGAAATGACATCCCAGGCATCAATGAGAGCTGGTGAGCTGCTGCTGCTCATTAAACCAACGAGGTTTTCCCCCTGTGAGTGCCTGCTGAGCACAGTTTAAACACAGTGACAACTGTGAGGTAAATGATACGAGGACCTGGGAATGGAGTTAAACAGCTGGGGCTCAGCTGAGGGGGGGAATTGGTGCAGCCACAGCTGTGAAAGTTAAAGGAGGGTGACACCAGAGCCTTTCCTGGCCCTGGTGACCTGGGAAGGCAGCAGCTCTGATCCTCCCCTCCTCATCGAGCTGCCAGGTCCCACCAAAGTGTCCTGCTGCTGCCCAAAAGGCATCTGCCCCTGACTCCATCCCAGGTCTCTCCTGTTCTGCACATCTTCATGAGCTGTCATGGACCACTGTCCTGGGGGACATGGGCATCTTTGTGGTCCCATATCCTCTATTTTCTCTATCCCTGCTGGCAAAGCTCAGGAGAGGTAGAAAAGGGGGATTAGAGTCATAGAATCTCCTTAGTTGGGAGGGACCCACAGGGATCATCCAGTCTAGCCCCAGGCCCTGCTCAGACCCCCCCAACAACCCCACCCTCTCCATCACTGGGGTGCTGTCCAAAGGCTTCTGGAGCTTCGGCAGCCTCGGGGCCGTGCCCATTCCCTGGGGAGCCTGAACAGTGCCAGCACCCTCTGGGGGAAGAACCTTTCCCTGATCTCCAGCCTAAACCTCTATGACGGGGGCAGAGATGGGAGCTGCCCCTTGGGAGGAGTTGTAGACTTCAGGGAGGTCTGGACTCAGTGTCCTCTGCTCCAGCTGGACACTGAGTGCCCTCACCCATCCCCGGTATGGCCCCTCCAGACCCTTCACCATCCTCATAGTTACTCTACTCTCTCCCCCTTCTCCCCTGCTGCCACAGGCTCCTACCTGATGGTGAACTCCTCTCAGCACACCCCAGGCCAGAAAGCTCACCTGCTCTTCCAGGCGCTGAGTGAAAATGACACCCACTGCCTCCAGTTCAGCTACTTCATGTTCAGCCGGGACGGCCACAGCCCCGGCACCCTCAGTGCCTATGTCCGGGTCACCGGGGGCCTGGTGGGCAGCGCCGTCTGGAACGCATCCGGCTCGCATGGCCACCAGTGGCACCAGGCAGAGCTGGCAGTCAGCCTGTTCTGGCCCAGCGAGTATCAGGTGAGGCCCAGCAACCCCCCCTTGCTCCAGCCCAAATGCCCCGGCCATGGGTGACCCCTGTTTGGTGCCGCAGGTGCTCTTCGAGGCGGTGGTTTCCAGCGAGCGCAGGGGGTACCTGGGCCTGGATGACATTTTGCTCCTGAACTATCCATGCTGTGAGTGCCATGGGATGGAACCTGAGGGGGGGATGCGACTGGGCTGGGCAGCAGGGCTTGGAGCTGGTGTCCATTGGGATGGTCCTGGGGAGAGCGGAGGGCCTACTGCCAGGGTGCAGCCTGATGGCACCTGGATGTGCTGATGTTACCTGGGCTGGTGGAGCTCTGTCTCGTGGGAACCTCTTTTTTGCATCTCCATCCCTCTCCCCATTAGCTCCAACATTGCTTTAGTTTTTATAAAACCTGGGAAGAGCACAGACTGAACATGAGTGGGTGTCCCCATCAAGTGGGACCAGCTGGGCTGGTGGGGACCCAAAATTCCAGACTGTCCCAACACACTGGCTTTGGGGTCACTCCTTATTTCTTCCAGGCTGGGCAGGGGACCTACTCCCCTCTGTCAGTCCCATACCTTCCATCTGGTACCAGCATTGCGTGGTGCTGGAGAGAAAGGCTCATCCCTCCCTGGGACAGTAGCCGGTCCTGTGGGGATAGGAGCACATGCCTCATTCGGAGCCAGGCTGTGAGGGTGGGCATCAGACCTGTCCAGAGCTCCGCTCAGCTGTGACATCCTGGGTGGGCTTTTGGGTGTGGAAGGATTTTTGCAGCAGTGCTGTCGTGGGTCCCCTTGAAGCTCAGGTCCTTCCTCACCTCTCGGTTTGTCCCTCGGCAGCAAAAGCGCCCCATTTCTCCCGCCTGGGTGACGTGGAGGTGAATGCGGGACAAAACGCCACCTTCCAGTGTGTGGCTGCTGGCAAGGTTGCTGAGGCTGAGCACTTCCTCATGCAGGTGAGGAATGGTGGTGGTGAAACCACCACAACCAGCTGCACACATGGCTTTTCTGTGGGAGAAAACCCCGCTGGACACGGCGGGAGAAGGGTGATCCCCCTGCTTTTAAAAAAGACATCATTTGGAGACACCATGGTGTTTCTGGAGGTGGCACTGTGCCCCCCATGACCCCATGTGTGTCTTGTGGGCAGAGGCAGAGCGGAGAGGTGGTTCCTGCCACCTCGGTGAAGCACATCAGCCACCGGCGCTTCCTGGCCACATTCCAGCTGGACACGGTGTCCAAGGCAGAGCAGGACCTGTACCGCTGTGTCACCCAGTCTGCCCGCGGGGCTGGCGTCTCCAACTTCGCCGAGCTCATCGTCAAAGGTGAGTGAGCTGCCCTTGCCCACTCTGGGCCATGGACGGGCCACTCCTGCTCTACTTGCTGCTGTTGCAGAGGAAGGTGGGATGCCTGGGACACTGAATTGCAGTTTTTCACTGTGGACGAGTTGCTGAACATGGGCTGTGCAGTATAAAATGAGAAACTCCCTTTCCTGATGGCATTAGAACATTTATTTTTGATTGCACTAGGTAGGAATTAATTAATTGTGGTGAAACTGTGTGGCACCATGTTGGGCTGTGTGACTTATAATTAAGGTTTGATCAGATGAAACCCTATTGCAGCTGTTAAAACCTTCTGAAAGTGATGGAGGGCACAGACTGAAGTTTGAAGACTGGATGATGCCTTCCTGTACCTGGGTGACTCCCATGTCCTCTGGGTGGGGAATTGGAGTTTTTTCTGGGCTCTGCAGCACAAATCCCAGAATGGTTTGGGTTGGAAGGCACCTTAAAGCTCATCCAGTCCCACCCCCTGCCATAGGCAGGGACACCTGCCACTCAACCAGGCTGCTCAGAGTCCTCTCCAGCCTGGCCTTGGACACTTCCAGGGATGGCACAGCCACAGCTTCTATGGGCAACTTCTGCCAAGGGCTCCCCTCCCTCACAGTGAAGAATCTTACCCTAATACCTAATCTAAACCTAAGATCTGACAGTATGAAGACATTCCCACTTGTTCTGTCACTACATGCTCTTGTAAAAAGTCCCTCTCCATCTCTTTTGTAGCCCCTTTAGATGCTGGAAAGCCACAACTAGGTCACCCCAAAGGTTCTCTTCCCCAGTGGTGGGGTTGTGGTGGGAAGAGTGTAGTGGGTTGGTGTGGGAAGAGACACTGGAAATGTGTTGACTGCAGCAATAAACAATAGAATAGAACAGTGGTACCAGTGGTTGTGCCAGCACTGACCTGGCTCTGGGTGTGCTCCACTTGCCCCTTCTGTGCCCTCTTCCAGAGCCTCCCACCCCCATTGCGCCCCCCCAGCTGCTCCGGGCTGGCTCCACCTACCTCATCATCCAGCTCAACACCAACTCCATCATTGGCGATGGCCCCATCGTACGAAAAGAGATCGAGTACCGCATGACCTCGGGGCCCTGGTCGGAGGTCCATGCTGTCAACATGCAGACCTACAAACTCTGGCACCTGGACCCTGACACGGAGTATGAGATCAGTGTCCTGCTCACCCGGCCTGGCGAGGGGGGCACGGGCAAACCAGGGCCACCCCTCATCAGCCGCACCAAGTGTGCAGGTGGGTCCCATGGCGTCCCTCAGGAGAGCTCTCCTGCTGCCGCGAGCCCTCCCCATTCCTGCGGTGGTGAGAGGAGCTGACCCAAGGCGCGTGTGTGGCGCGTGTGTGGCGCGTGTGTGGCGCGTGTGTGGCGCGTGTGTGGCGCGTGTGTGGCGCGTGTGTGGCGCGTGTGTGCGCGCGCTGTTGGCAGAGGCATCCCCTTGCTAACTTCTCCCGTTCACTCTTATTAGAGCTGATTAAACTCCTTCCCACTGATGGTACTTGATCCCTCTTGTCTTGAGAGCCTGACTTGGGCTTGATGACAGCACGAGGGCTCCCATGGTGTGGGCACCTTTCTCTGGGTATCTGGCGCTGCTTGTGGGGCTGGTACCCTGCTTCACTCTCCACAGGAAAGGATGAACCTGTGGGGGCTGCTGTCCCTGCAGGGTTGGTGGCTGTGAGATGTCCCAGTGGTGTCCCCAGAACTGTCTGCAGGGCAGCAGCATTCTGTGTGGACTGGTCCCAGTTTTGCAGTCATGGTTGCTCTCTGCACTCGTCCCTTTTGTCCCTATGCTGTAATAGGGTTTTCCCTGATAAGACATAAATCCATTAGATGTTTGCCTCCTCGCTCATCTCTCCCCATCTCTCTTCCCCCACAGAGCCCATGCGAGCCCCCAAGGGCCTGGCTTTCTCTGAAATCCAGTCCAGACAGCTGACCTTGCAGTGGGAGGTGCTGGGCTACAACCTGACGCGCTGTCACACCTACACCGTGTCCCTGTGCTACCGCTATTTCGTGGGCAGTGGCCACAACCAGACCTTCCAGGAGTGTGTGAAGATGGAGCGGAACGCCAACCGCTACACCATCAAAAACCTGCTGCCCTACAAGAACATCCACGTCAAGCTCATCCTCTCCAACCCTGAGGGGCGCAAGGAGGGCAAGGAGGTGATATTCCAGACAGATGAGGATGGTGAGTCAGCCTGGGGAGGTGCTTCATCCTCAGAATTGGAACTCTGTAGCTGGTGAGCTGCTGGGGTATTTCCTGTGGCATGGTGTGCATCCTTGGCTCCTGGCCCATGGGCATGATGGGAATATCTCCTGGTCCAAGGGGAGATCTTGCAGCCCCTGAGCTGTGCAACAGGGGGTGAGAGAAGGGGGCAGTGATGGTGTCTGGCAAGGGAGATGCCCGGGGGCCTGGGAAGCTCAGGGACTGGATGGGGATACCACTGTGGACACACTGCCTTGAAGTGGAATTTTACCCATGGCTGGTCCAATGGAGGGTGTTGGGAGTTGGCTCATACCCAGCTTCTCTCAGCACGAGTCATCCTCACCTACCCATTATGGGGAACCAAAGCCTGGCAACCATAATAACGGCAATTAAAATAATTACTGCTTTGCACTCAGGTAACATCTTTTATCTGCTTGGTTGCCGATGGATTCGGCACTGCTGCATTTCTGGGAAAGTGCTGTTCACCAGGGCAGGTGCAGCTTTTCTTGGCTTCCCTGGTGTTCTTCTCTGGTAAAGTTTGCTCTCAGGTGGGTTTTGGTTTATGCAGAAATAAGGCATCCATTTCTGGCAATAACTTTGCTTCTGTTTGCCCCACGTTCTGGGTTCCCCCCACCTGAGCGGGAGGACATCCTTAATGAGAATGCTCCAACATTGTTCCAGGACTTCCTGGTTTTGGAATCTCTTGCTCTTGTGAGTCCTTCCCTGAGGATCTGCTCAAGCTGAGGTTGCCAGGTCTGACCTTGCCTGCTCCTCACCTCGACTGCAGCTTGTCATCAGCAGTACCTGAGTCACTCTGGGCTCTAGAGATCCAGTGGGTATGGCAGGAGCTACAGGACTGAGCTGGTCCCATGTGTCCAGTGCCAGCTATCATTGACTGGCCACATCCAGGGCTAGCCTCTCCCACTGCTGACTGCTGGGGGCTGAGTGTGGCTGGAGCGTCCCTGGCTCTCATGGAGTCATCTGTTAAGCAAGAACGGAATTAATCTCCAAAGCACTTTTTAACATCAAGAATCAGCAATTAAAGTGAAGGAACTGGTAATTGCAAAGGATTGAGCTGGCTCCAGAGCCCTGGAGGACCCCTGAGGAGAAGCCTGCCATGGAATTCCCCTGCACAGGACTTGCCATTTACGTATGCAGTTCTCACTCCTGTATCCCAGGCTGGAAAGCAAAACCTGAAGAGCTTGGAGCGGAGCTGAAAGTGTCTTCAGGTCCTTTTTCTATCTTCAAAGCCTAAATCCAGCACCTGCCTCTGCACACCAGCACATTCTACATGTCCAACCCTCAGCCTGCCCTGGCAGGGGCACCCAGCTCCATCCTGCCAATGGTTTATTTTCCAGCTATAATTGCTCCAGTTGTTCTCACTGGGCTGTGACTGCTCCAGCTGTTTGCTTATGGAATATTAATACAGGAGCTCCAGATGTCTTTTTGCTATATTATAATTACTCCAGCTGCTTTTCCCTGTGCCTCAATTAACTGGGGCTGGTGGCTTCCCCCTTGGATTGAACTTGAGGCTGTGCATACATTTGGTCTCATGGAGATGGATCTATGGATATCCTCCTATGGATACATGGCAAAATACTCCTCACGTGTCTGGCCCAGCCTGCCTGGGAGGATGATGAAGGCTTGAGCTCCTAGAGCTACAGGATGAGCAACTTTACTTGCCCATGCAAGTAAACCAAAGTGCCAATGGCTCATTAATGATAGCACCCTTAATTGTGGTTTATTTTGGTACAAGGCCAGTTTTGGCAGCAGCATCCCCTGGGGCTGCTGTTGGTGGGCTGCAAAGATGCATCTTCCCACCCCAAGTGGTAAACCCTAGTTTGGGGCTGGAAAATCCAAGTAACTGGGCCAAACCAAGGCTGTTGTTTACAGCATCTCTCTTGGACCCTGGGCAAAGCTGTGCTGGCCGTGTGGGCAGGACACAGGGAAGTGTGCTGCATCCATAGTTTGTCCAGCTGGTGTTTTGGTGTTCCCTATGGATCCAGGTGACCCACAGCTGGAGACTTCATTCTGTGTGTGCATGAAATGATGAAACTCAATCCCAGGGACCTGTGGAAATATCCCTGCAGTGTGATGGTGCTGCAGGGAACCACTTCTCCCCCATGAAGGCAGGGTGCATATGGTGCAAGCCAGGTTAAATATATATAATTCCCTAAATAAATACATGTGTGCAGATATGGATAGCAGAGGGGTATGTGCACATCTGGGAGCTATTGTGTGCATCCTCTGCCTCTTTTAACCTGGGATGGAAGCACAATACCTGTACTTGTATATGTAGCTGTATATGTGATTATATATATGTATATGTGAATTATATAGGTATTATAGTAGTAAAATAATATATCAATTATCCTATAGACAATAACAATGATACAACATATAATATAAGATGTAATTGTCTATATAATGCAGGATATATATAATAATAGAAAATAACATATAATTATATATAGTGTAGGTTCTGTATATTAAAAACCAATCTCTGTAGGTACACACTTTCCTGCCCTACGGGTTTCTGTAATTCTTCCCGAATTTAATAAGTGCCTGTGTACACGTGTAGGACACAGTGCCTCTGATTAAATTAACTTGTAAATCAGGTGGAAATGGCACGTTTGCATGGTGGGAAGCGCGGGAGGTGATCCTTCTCTCTTGTCCCATAATTACACCTGAACAAAAGCTGTGGGGAAAAAAAGCCAATCGGAGAGAAGACCTGCTGTCCCCTGCAAGGTTTGGGAGTGACAGTTGCTGCCAGTGCCTTCCTGAGCCATCACCTTTCCTCGTTGATCGCCTTGGTTGGAGAAATCCATCAAAAAGGAGCAGCTATTGATCCCAATGCTGCTGATTGCAGTCTTTGATTACAGTTATTATTGTGATGGTGTTAATTAGAGGGGAGGCCAGGCCACCTTGAGTATCGAGCCTGTCTGCATGTGAGGATGTTGCTGCTCACTGGCAGTGTCTCCACAGGATGCTGATGACTCTGGGGGGGAACTGGGTTGTGGAGGAAAAGGGAATTTATTTCTTTTCCTCATGCTGGAAAGCTCAGGCATCCTGTGCTGCTGATGGTGCCTGGGCTGAGGTGCTGGAAGTGGAACTTGTGGGGTTTGTGCTGGTGTGGGGACCTCCCTCTCCCATGGCAAAGTGTAACCAGCAGGTCCAGGAGCATCAATGCCTTGGGTGTCTTCCTGGGGAGCCACCAGCCCTATCTGGTGGCACATGCTGGAGATGGGTGAAACAGCAGAGGGAATGTGGTGGCTTGGTCACAAGGCACAATTGCCACAATCACCCAGAGGGGTTTCCTGGAGGACTTTTCCTTGCAGACTGGTTTCCAGCTGTATCCAAGCACATCTCCTTTCCTTCCCTAGTTCCTGGTGGCATCGCCTCAGAGTCCCTTACCTTCACCCCGCTGGAGGACATGATATTCCTGAAGTGGGAGGAACCGGTGGAGCCCAACGGCCTCATCACGCAGTACGAGGTACGTCCTGGCCAGTGTAGCACCTGGGGGATGTGGGAGGGTCCCATTTAGAGGTGTGTTGGAGGGGTCTGGGACAACTTCTCCTGTTGGCCACCGGGATTAGAGGCAGCTGCTGCTACCCCTGTGCCCTCTGGCTTTTCCAGTGAACTTCTGCTTTTGTTTCACCTCAAAAAGTCCCTGATTGCCTCCAGGCTGCCCTGTGACCATCCCCTCCTCTGAATTCATCGCTTTCTCTTCTCCACCCAAATCTGGGCTCTGTCCCCTCTCCCATGGCCATAGGTGATGCTGTACTCTGTCCCTGCAGATCAGCTACCAGAGCATTGAGTCCTCAGACCCTGCGGTGAATGTGCCGGGCCCACGGCGCACGGTGTCCAAGCTGCGCAACGAGACCTACCACGTGTTCTCCAACCTCCACCCTGGCACCACCTACCTGTTCTCGGTGCGGGCCCGCACCGGCAAGGGCTTTGGACAGACAGCGCTCACAGAGATCACCACCAACATCTCCGGTAGGTTCCCCTACTCCTTCCTGCTGCTGGGGCTTCTCCTGCACTCAGGTGTCCTATGGTGGCGTGGAGCCTCTGGCTCACTCCCGTGGTTTTGGTGACTGGGAGTGTTTTGGTGGCTGGATGCTGCCACAGAAAGATGTTCTTGGTGGTGGCAGCTGTGCTGTGAGCCCCTGGGCAGTCCCCAGACTGGTGGGTCCCTGTCTGGGGAATTTGGCCAGCCTAGTGCTGGTGGCTGGTGCTGTCTGACCTCTCAGTGTGTGAGCGAGGGATTAATTTGGCTTCATTAATAAGCCGTGCAGTACTTGGTGCTCTTTGCTCATGTACATGGTGTCACATCAACTGCAGCAAATGGGCTGAGCATGAATGGGGGCACTGGGACAAAGCAGCTCAAGCTGCACCCCAGCAGCTGCCAGCGATGGTTTGTGGACTACAAGGCTATACTATGTGCCTATGAGGGGGGTGTCCCCCACCTTGGTCTTGGGGTGCTGCTGGGCTGGTTTAGGTGTGCTTCTGCCCTGGGGTGGGGAAGCTCACATTGTGCCAGTGATTCTGAGTGATACTGTTCTCAGGCACATCTCAAGTCTGGAGCATTTGGATCCTGCCAAGTTAGATCCCACTCTTTGTTTCTTCTCTACCAGAATGGTGTTGGTAAACTCCCTTGTGCCTATCCAGGGGTCCTCACTCGACTCTTGTTAAGACCTGGAGAGGTTTTTACTTTATTTGCTTTAATTAATATTATACCACTGGGTGATGCCTTGCTCTGGGCAAAGATGCTCATGCCTCAAGTTTCCCCCTAAGCCAGGGGAGCCTCGGGACTCACCCCACCTCCTGTTGCAGCTCCCACCTTTGACTATGGGGACATGCCATCGCCACTGAGTGAGTCAGAGAGCACCATCACGGTGCTGCTGCGGCCGGCGCAGGGCAGAGGGGCTCCCATCAGGTAGGTTGGGGCTGCAGGAGGGCGAGACCCCTAAATGGGGTGGCAGAGCGGGGTCCAAGGAAGGGCAGGACCGTTCTTCCCAAAGCTAACCCCTGCTTGGACCTCACCAGCACCTATCAGGTGATCGTGGAGGAGGACCGACCCAAGAAGCTGAAGCGGGAGCTGGGGGGGCAGGAGTGCTTCCCGGTGCCGCTCACCTTCGATGATGCCATGTCCCGTGGCTCTGTGCACTACTTTGGGGCAGAGCTTCCTGCCAGCAGCCTCACTGAGGCCAAGCCCTTCACTGTGGGGGACAACCAGACCTACAGCGGCTACTGGAACCCGCCCCTGGAGCCCAAGAAGGCCTATCTCATCTACTTCCAGGCCATGAGCAACCTCAAAGGGGTGAGTAACCCTGGCACCCTGCTCCAGCCAGGGGTTGGAGCAGGTAAAGGCAGGCTGGGGTCTAGGGGTTGGTAAAAATGGGACTACTTTTAGATCCCCCTCCCCTGAATTCAGTCCTCTGGGTTTACCCCTCGTGTCCTGCTGGGGGCAGTTGATGCTCCAGGCCACCTTATGGCATGATGAGGTGATGAGTGGGTGTCCTGCTCCAGCACCCTGTGGTGGTGCCTGTCCCCATGCTGATGCTGCTGGGGGTGGAGTACCCAATTTCCCTTACCCACTGCAGTACCAGCCAGGATACCAACAAGCAACAATTCAGGGGAGACCCCATTTCTGGGACTGCACCTGGCTTGGAGAAGGACTGTTTCGGCAGCCAGAGCTGTGTGTTGTTGCTGGGACCCAGTGCTGGCAGGAGGGCCGGTCCTAGCTCCAGAGAGCTCCTGGGAGCTCCCAGGCTGCCCTTCCCTCCCTGCTGCTGCAAGTTGCCTCTGTGAAGCTGCACCCTCTGCATCCACTGGGCTGATTCCTTTAAGTCACTGGCAGGACCACTGGGACCCTGTGGGGACCCTTCTCGGCATCAACTGCTCTGGCAGCTCCTATCCCACCCGTGGGAGCATCGTCATTCTGCACATCTCCATCCTGCTGGAAAGTGGTCACTGAGTCCTTCTTTGCTCCGGGTCATTCACACCTCACTTCCTTGTAATTGGAGCCAAGAGGGACAGGGAGGATCCCAGCTCTGACTCTTGGTACCACTGATGGCTGATGCTGTGTTACATCTTTCCTTCTGGGAGGCAGTGGATTTATTCCAGCTGCCATCAGATGTTGGAAAAACGCTGGATTGCAGCTGGGGTTTTTAATGGCTTTTGTGCCAGATGAAGCAAGAAGAAAGAGAAGGAAAAGCTGGAGACCCCAGGGAGAGCAGTGCTGTAGCTGGCCCTGCCCTGGGCATGTAGCATGGACGGGTCTTGGGCTGAGGGCGGATGGAGCAGCATGGGTGCCTGGTGTCCTGAGAGACTGGAGAGGAATGCTTGGAGAAGACAGTACTGCCAAAATGGTGCTTTTTCTTTTGCAACAGAAGCTGGATGCATGGAAAAATTGAATATTTTAGCTGAACCCATCCCTAAATTGTAAATGTTAAAACTGTTGGAGACTTGAGCTGGAACCACATGGCAACCTTGGCAGCAGGTGCAGAGCACCAGGTCTGGGGCTTGAAACTTTGACTGATGGAAGACAAACCCATGAAGCTCTGGATGACAGCCTGGGAATGTTTTAGCTGTAGCTGGTGGCACATTGGTGACATGTGGCTTGGCTGCCTCTGCTGGATCCTCCCACACTCTTGAGCTTTCCCATCCCCTCTGTGCCAGGAGCACTGGCTCTGGCTAAGTCTGGGAATGCTGAGGACAGGTCATTCAGCAGCATCTCTTGGGATGCTTGGGAGCATCCCTTAATTTGGGGTTGAAGCACTGATGGACCAGCTCTGTGCCCACCCAGCCTTGCTCAGGTGGGACTGGGGAGTGGAGCCAGGATGCTCATCCAGAACTGACCCCCTTTTTACCTCCGTAGGAAACTCGGCTGAACTGTGTCCGGATTGCTCGCAAAGGTGAGCCCTCTCTCTCCCTGCTCCCACCGAGGCTGCAGGTCGGAACCAGCACTGGCGGTCGTTGGGCTGCATGTGATGGGTTATTCCAGCCCCACCCCACACTCTTGTTTCCCACTCTCTTTGGCATCTTGGGTTTTTCCCTTCTTAATGCTGTTACCATAGTGGAGGTGGGGGGCTGGCTTGGTGGTGCTGGATGCTGAATCCAGGGATGGATGATCTTACATGGGGTGTGATGAAAGGACCACAAAGGGACTCTCTCACCCCACTGGAACTGAGAGAGGGACTTGTCCGGGGTCATAGTGTGGCACTGCAGAGGCCTGTAGTGTCTTGGTGGAATAATATGTGTTCATGGAGAAATGAGCATCCCATGGGATGAATCCCAGTGTTTTCATGTCTGATGTTGCCAATCCCCCTGGAGTGGAGTGTGGTGGGTGCTCACAGCACCCTTGTCCACCCACCCCTCCTGCTTGTCCTTGCCCCTGGCAGCTGCCTGCAAAGAGAGCAAGCGTCCCCTGGAGGTGTCACAGCACTCAGAGGAGATGGGCCTGATCCTGGGGATCTGTGCGGGGGGCCTCATCGTGCTGATTATCCTGCTGGGAGCCATCATCATTGCCATTCGGAAAGGGTAAGAAGACCTAGGCTGGTGTTTGCTCCCTCCCTCCCTGTTAGACCTTCTCCAACACCCCAGCATTAACTGCAGCTACTGGTGGGGATTCAGCTGCATTGGGAAGGCTCCAGGTGCTCCCTTGAGCTGCCTGTGTTCCTATGCATCCCACTGGACACAGTCCCCATGCTGTGTGACACCAGGCATGGCAGGGGACATTGGGGACTGAGTAGCAAAGTCCCAGGGATGTCCCTTTCCTCTCTTCAGCTTTGTTCTATTGTCCCTCTCCCCCATATTTTGTCTTTTGCCTCTTTCCTGCTGCTACTTGGCTTTGTGCTCCTCGCGTGATCCTGCATGGATGGAAACTCTTCTGGCCTATGCCTGAGCCCTGCACCAGTGCTGAGCCCAGGTGTCCCCACCCTGCTTGCTTTTCCCTGCCAACAGCAGCCATGAGACCCCAGGGTGTGCAGCCCCTGCACCCCCAGCCCCAAATTACAAAAATCAGTGTAATCTACACCGAGATATTGCCTCTGGGCTTCCCTGTTGCTTTGACCAGGCCAGCATGAGCACATTGAGCATGGATGTGGCTGTGCCCCTTGTGGTGGGCTTCCACTGGGGGAGCTCAGGGGGTGGGAGGGAGGAGGGTGAGGGCTTTTCAGGACGCTCATCCCCCGGAGTGCTGGGTATGTGGCCGCTGCTTTTCATGTGGATGCAATGCCCTGGAAAAGCGGCTTCTCCCGTGCAGGGCTTGAGGCAGCATGGGCCAGGGGGCCTCTCAGAGCTGGAATAAAGGACAGCAATTAAACACGGGGCTTGGCAGGATGGAGCAAAGTACGTGAACAGCCAGAGGCAGAGAAAAAACAGCAGGGCAGAGCCTCAGTCCCTGTAAATCTGCAAAGCTCTTTATGGCTCCATGCACCCTGAAAGGATCCTTGCAGATTTATGCTGCTGGAAGAGTAGGGCTGTAGCATCCCTGCACACTTTGAGGTGTGGGGCTGGGTCATGGCTCCTTTGGATCCTTCCCTGATGGAACAAATGCCAGCAGTGCTGATGTGTTTTGGGGAGTGATGCTGTGGGTGGGAAGCTGTGAGTGTGGCTGCTGCATTTCCCATTGCCAGTGCTGCAGGACAGGGGGAGGAGGAGCATCCCTGCTTCAGCATCCCAGATTAAACCTCTTGAAGGAAAAACCAGAGCCACAAATTAGATCTGGTGCTCAGAGTCCTGAATTTGGGGCTGTTGGGAAGCTGGGAAGAGCTCATAAATCTTCTCCAGAATGCTTTGCCATTGGAGAAACACTGATGTGATGGATTGGAAATGCAGCCTTGGAGTATGTCGTTATTAAATGGTACACTGGGATTGTGACATACCACCCCCATCTCCCCTTCTGGGCCCATAACCAGCAGCCTGGTTCCCCTGATTCCAGGGGAATCTCTACATTTGAGACATCTTTTTTGTTCACTCTTAAAAATTATGGAATAACCCCTTGGACAAGGGTGCTGTGGACACCTACCACAAGTAGTCAGGCTGAGAGCTGGTGCTTTTGCTCTCCTGCTGGGATGCCTGCTCCTGCCTGGAGTAAATAACCTGTGGGTACCATGATTCCTTTATGGCACATTGAATTTTCTGGCAGCTGACTTGCCCTGTAACCTCCCTTCCCAATTCTGGAGAGAAGCTGCTTATGCAATTTCTGCTGTTCTTTGTTTGCACGCTTGCCAGGAGGAACTACTATTCTTACTCCTATTACCCGTAAGTAATTGTCATTCTCCTGCTTTACCCTCCTCCTGGTTGCCCCCCTCACCCTGCTGCTCCAACAAGTCCTTATCTCTGCCAAGTGCATTTTAAGGGTCTCTTTGGATTAGGGAAAATAATGCTGCTGAGCTTGTTAGAGACAGAAGGCAGCGTAAAGGGGAAGGGTCAGTGACTCCGAGTTGAATTCTGGATTTTAGCAGTGCCTTGCAGTGTTCCAGCCCCACCCTGATGCTGACATGGGCTCAAATCTTCTGTTCATTCTTCTGGTTTAATCACTGCTCTGGCTTTAGCGCCTGATGTTGCCTCTCAAAAACACTCATTCAGGTTTCTTTGCCTGAATGACTTGAATTTGAGGTGTGAGGCTCTGTCCTAGTGAGAACTCCTGGGATTTTTCCAGCATCTTTTTAGGTGCCTAAGAAGAAGGCCCTGTGTGGGGGGGAAAAGCCTCCGCAGTGAGGAGCATAGGAGCTGAAGGAGCTGAGCATGGGTTTACTGAAGAGGGTCCAGCCCATCCCTTGGGATGCATTTGGCCCCTGACATGGCTTTAAAGAATGGTTTGACTTGGAAGGGATCTTAAAGCTCATCTCATTCCAACCCTCGCTATGGGCAGGAACATCTTCCACTAGACTGGGGGGTCATGGCTGGAGAAATGGGGCTTGGGAGGGCTGGGGCAGATCCATGCAATGGGAGATGGCTGGAGAGAGCCTGTGACTGCATGCACGGGGAGCACTCCTGGCTGTCCAATGGCAAGGGACAGGTGGGGACATCAAGGTTGAGCAGCTGGCATTGCTGCAGCCAGCGAGGGATGCTGCACGTGTGGCTGTGACTGGCTCAGGACAGCAGAGCACCAAAGCCATGGTGACCATAGTGCTGCAAATAATCCATCCTGCTCCCTGGAATAATCTGAGCCCAAGGAGCTTTGAGGGGGCCTTAGAGCACCTGATGGTGAGTTCTGCTCCTCCCCACTGCAGGAAAACTGTGAATATGACCAAAGCTACCATAAACTACCGGCATGAGAAGACGCACATGATGAGCGCCATCGACAGGAGCTTCACAGACCAGAGCACCCTGCAGGAGGACGAGCGCCTGGGGCTGTCCTTCATGGACACCCATGGCTATGGAAATAGAGGTGAGGGTGGCAGCCCAGCATCCCCTGTTCTTTTTCCTCAACTGTGGAAACAGATGAGGGTGGTAACCCAGCATCCCCCTGCTCCCATCCCACAGCTGTGGCAACTGAGGTAAAGATGGGGACTCTGACATCCCCCTGCTTCCTTCCAGCCACAGTGACGGTGCCCAGTAACCCCAAAATATTGCAGAAACAGCCTGTCAGAGCTCAATGAGTATTTGGAAAATGCTCTCAAGCACAGGGTGGGTTTGTTAGAGTGTGCAGGGCCAGGAGTTGGACTCATGGATCCCTTCCAACTCAGGATATTCTGTGATTCTGTTGAATGCTTGGCCATTACATCTGTTTTAGACTCAATGTGTGTGGCATTGCTGGCTCTTCCCTGCCCTGTGTAAATCTCCGAGGGCATGGATTTCATCACTGTTGGAGCTTTTGCTACCATCCAGGCTGTGCTGAAGGGGAGCTGGGTCTCTATCTTGTAACGGAGATCTGAGCTTGTGGCTGGGCATGTGGAGGCCATTTGTGGGCTCAGGATCCGGCAGCAGCCCTGCTGGAACTGGGACAGTCCCACCTCCTGGCTTACGCTGAGGTTGGAAGCTTTCTCCCAGCCTTCCCGCCACAGCCTGGGCTCTGAAGGGTTAAAGAGCCCCCATGCTCATATCAGAGGGAGACTGATAACTTCACACCCACTGGAGGATGTTTCTCCATGCTGATTTAGTTGTAAAATAACTCTTTGGGTGCCCCAGTTTCAACCATATGCTAATAACATCTGTTACAGTAACTGCAAGACGCTGTCTGCAGGCGGCTCTTCCGCACGGGCTGTGGGATTAATGTGCTTCCCGCCATTGTCTCATGGATCATTAAAGCCCAGAGGGCAAACCTTTCCTCCTCTTAAAACATAGAGCTAGGTTAGGTGTATTTTTATTATGATTGCTGTCCTTGAAACTATCAAAGACTGGTGAGACTGAGCTGGGGAGCTCAGGCTGCCTGCCATGGCTGGGAGAGTCTCCATTGCCTGTAAACATCCTTAATTAATGAAGGGAAATTAATGACTTGGTGACTGGTTGGTGGCTGTTCCCCCCGTTCTTCAGTTTCTGTGCATTTAAAAGAAAGCCACTAATCCTCATGGAAACCCAAGTGGTTCCTTAGTGTGTGGCTGTTGGCAGCACCTTGCAAATGCCAGCAGTTGATTAATTTCTCATTAATCCCAGTGGCTGATGAGCCCATCGGTCAGGTCATGGGGTGTGGAGGAACTCTACTGTGTAGTCCTGTTCTTGTTGGTTCCCACTCCCAGAGGACAGGGTTAGATGGGGTATTGGGAAGTAATTGTTCCCTCTGAAGGTGGTGTTCCCTCACAGGGTGTCTCAAGAAGTTGTGGCTGCCCCTGGGTCCCTGGAAGCACCCAAGGCCAGGTTGGACAGGGCTGGGAGCAGCCTGGGACAGTTGTAGGTGTCACTGCAGGGGGTGGCACTGGATGGGCTTTAAGGTCCCTTCCAACCCACCCTATTCCATGGGTGCCTGTCTGCCCATCTCTGGGAGTAGTGCAGAGCATCAGGTTCTGTGCAAACCCAGATTTTGGGATCTAGTGTGGGAACTTTGCTTGGCAGGCACAGGTGAAGTCTTAGCCTGGCGCAGCAAAAGCATAAACCAGATAAATATTGCACAGATTCTCCATCAAACAGCAGTGAGCTCCATTTGTGGCAGCATGAGGAATCCAGTGCTGGCCTCTAGCAGTGAGGGAGATGAACTGTTAAGTTGTACTGGAGACTTTGGCAAGGTGATTTTTCAACTTGGGATCTGGTGTGAATATTTGGGCATGGAGCTCTTGCTTATCTGCATTGGAGCTCATTGTTCCAGCTGATGAGAAATGAGGTTATTACTCCCTTATGGCCTTGCCCACTGCTTTCTGATAGATCTGCTGTGGTCCTAAAAGGCTGGGTATTTTTGGTTTTGAGATATAGAAAAGCTGCAGAGAGCATGAGGGGATGGGAGTGAGACTGGGGGCTGGACCCCTGGTGGTCCCCAGAGAGGGCCTGCAGCACGAGCATCTCCTGGGGATGTTTCCCCCCCTCCTCTGTGGGTGTGAGGAGGTGATGGGGATACAGCCAAGGTTTTGCTGCCCTGATAGCCCCTGGTTGTCCCTCCCTCATGACCCTCAGGTGACCAGCGCAGCAGTGTGGTCAACGAGTCCAGCAGCCTCCTGGGTGGCTCCCCACGGCGCCAGTGTGGCCGCAAGGGCTCCCCGTACCACACGGGGCAGCTGCACCCGGCCGTGCGCGTGGCCGACCTCCTGCAGCACATCAACCAGATGAAGACGGCCGAAGGCTATGGCTTCAAGCAGGAGTATGAGGTGGGGAAAGCTTGTGCCAGCATCTCAGGGGGAGTGGGAGGTGGGATGGATGGGGGGGACAGGGGCAGGATCTGTGTGGAAGGAGAGAGGAGCCAGGTCTGGAGCTCACAGCTCTGGGCTGGCACTGCCAGCATGGGGGGGTGTCCCTGATCAAATGGCTGCTGCTGGCAGCTCTGGGTTATTTATCAGGTTGAGCAGGTCCCTGAGATGAGCCAAGCCAGCCTGGCCAGCCCTGTCCACAGTGTGTCATCCCAGCTCTCCTGCAAGGGCCAGGGCTGCTGCTCCTTTTCCCTTTCCTTCCCCTCAGCCATGTCACCTTCTGCTTTCCTGCACACTTGGCTGTGATAAGCATGGCCATAGCCTAAGGACAAGCAAATCTTCTGCAATATGGTAGCTCCAAGACCAGGAAGATCCTGGAAAGAGGATGCTGGGGGAGATGATGCCAGGAGAGGGATTTCTTTCCAAAGAGTTGTTAGCAACATCATGTCCATCCCAGCTAGCCGGGTCAGAGCACTCATAACAGAGCAGCTTATTTCACAAGCCTCTGCCTCAATACAGCCAGCAGGGTCATTTCCTGACTCTTTGATGCCCCACAGGTCTGGAGATTGAAGTTTCCCAGTGAAATTACTGTTTAATGCTTAGCTGTTTCAGGAACAGGAGCTCTCCCCGCCCCCCCCTCCCCCCAGTTTTCACACGTTGGACTAACCAGGGCTTGCGATAATCATTAGTGCTCCTTGAAAAGCTGCTGTATGTTCTTGGAACTAGTCATTTGAAAGCACTCAGATATTATGGGAGGGGAGAAAACATGTAATTTCCTTCCACTTTCCCCCTCTTACGCCAATCTATGAATGTCACTGTTATTACACACAAACCTGTTCTGTGCTACGGAGAGAAAGGAGCTGGGGAGGTTTAGGGAAAAAAACCCTACAACCAACCCTGGGAAAAAAAACAAAAAACAAAACAAAAAAACCACAAAAAAAAAACAGGCAGTCTGTAATTTGATGGAAAATGGACCATTTTGTGGATGCAACAGGAGTGTGTAGCTGGCAAAGTGTGCTGTGGAGGTGGAGCTGGGGCTGCAGGGGGTGGGGGTGGAAGGACCACCCTGTCTGTCCTCCTCCCCAGGGAACTTTTGGGGCTGGGGGGACCCCATAGTCTTGCACTTGGCTCAAGGTGTCCATCCTTTCCTTACAGAGTTTCTTTGAAGGCTGGGATGCTTCGAAGAAGAAAGACAAGACCAAAGGAAGACAGGATCATGTGTCCACGTGTGAGTGCCCTTAGCAAAGGCTTAGATACCCCAAACAGCTTTAGAATCCTGTGTTTTGCAGATTCTTGGGCCAGAGTGATTGCCCAGCGTGCCCTGGTGGGTGACCAGGTACTGATGGTTCCTTGTCCCCTTTTCCCAGATGACCGTCACCGTGTGAAGCTGCACCCGCTGCTGGGTGACCCCAACTCTGACTACATCAATGCCAACTACATTGACGTAAGTGGGGACAGGGCCTGTGTCCTTGGGGCTCTGGGCTGCAACAGGAGTGTCCTGTGGACTCTCAGGGTCTGTCCAGCAGCACTTGGAGGAGTTTGGACAGCTCAGAGTGGGCTGGTCGGTGCATCCTTGGAACACATCATGAAGGATCTGCCTGATTTGTGTTCATCAGCAGTTTCTGTTCATTGCATCTCTCCCTGCTTTGCTCTGCCCCTCCTTTCATTCTCTATGCTTTTCTATCCTGTTCCCCCTCAGCTGCTCATGTGGCTGAGGATCTCTCCCTGGGTGGGGGATGCAGAGGTTAAGAGGACCGATAAACCATCTGGGGCTCACCCTGGAGTACCCCTTGATCCTGCTGGTGTGTGTGAATCTGTGCAGAGCCCAGCCCTGGTGTCCTCTGACAGCAGTGTCCCCAAGAGCCATGTCCCCTGTCACCTCCAGTGATGCAGAGACCAGAGCAGATGCAGGAAGGCTCCAGGGTCTCCTGGAAGCAGCAGCAAATCCCCACGCTTCCCTCCTGTCTGTCAGTGGTGGCCTAATTCCAGTGCCCAAGCAGTGTCCCTCAGCCTGTGCCTGTCCCCTGTGTGCTGTCTGCCCTGTCTCTCCATGGCCTGCTCTGGGGCGGGTACTCTAACCCTACTCTGCTCTGTGCCTCACTAATGTCTCTGATCTTTTTCTCTCAAACTTGTGTCCCAATGGGATCGTTAAGATTCGGATTAACCGAGAAGTAAGTAGACTGTTCCCCCTCTCCTCCCTTCTCTGCTCCCATCTCCTGCCAGGCCTCACCCCCGGCAGTGTGGCCTAAATAGCATTAGGGAGAGGCAGGCTGGGAAAATCTGTCCATAAACCTGGGAATAGTCCAGGGAATGGGAAAGCAATGTCTGTGTGGCACTGAGGCATGGAAAGCAGGGCTCATGTGCTCAGAGAAGGGGTTGAATTTGACCCACAAAAATCCCCTGTGAAAATACCCTCAGGGGATGGAAAAGGCACTGTCATCTCTATGCATGGTTTAACTCTGCTGGACCCATGGCCAGGGTGTGGGACACTGGGTTCACAGTCCTTCTGCCAGTAGCCTGGATGGAATGTGCTCTTTGGCATGTCCTTGTTAAGGGCTGGGCAGCTGGGATGAAGGAGGAGGGGAGTGGGGCTGTCTCAGCTGTGGAGTGGGAGGTCACTACTGGGGCTCTCCTGGCAGTGGTGTGGCAGCAGGAGCTGGAGATAGTGGATCTCTCAAGGTGCTGATAAAGGATTTTGGCGCAGACCAGGGATGCGGGTTGGGCATTACATGAGCCTCTTGTGGGATGCTGGAGATGCACCCTCCCAGGACTGTGTACTGAGTGTGGGATGGCTGCTGAACCTCTTCCTCCTCCTGCAAGGGGCTTGCAGGACCTGGCCCAGTTGCTGTGGAGAATTTCTACCAGTTGGGTGACTGGAAAATGTCTAAGGGTCTGTACCCCAGCTTGGAACTGATGTCTGTGCTTCACTTGCAGGGCTATCACAGGTCCAACCACTTCATAGCCACACAAGGTGAGTCATACCCTGCCCTCTCAGCCAGTGCTTCCTCAGCTCCTGATGTAGCAGCTAGGTTTTGTTCCTGCAATTAAACCTTGCAGGAGAAGGAAAGGAAGGGAGTGGGTCAATATGGAACAGCTCCTACTTGTCCTGCTTCCCCTTGGCACTGCACAGCCCTGGGGAAAAGGGTTCTGAGGTGCTGTGAAGCTGTTTCTGCCTCAGAGGCAGGAGAGGGGACATGGTGGCATTGGGCCACCGCTGGGGCTGGGTTCTGCTGGTGGTGCCCATCCATCCATGGGGGCTTTTACCATGTCCCGCAGGGCCCAAGCAGGAGATGGTGTATGACTTCTGGCGCATGGTGTGGCAGGAGCACTGTTCCAGCATTGTGATGATCACCAAGCTGGTGGAGGTGGGCCGGGTAAGCATCCCATCCCTTCCCATCCCTCTGGGCTGTAGCTCTGCTGCCCCCTCCACAGAGCCAAACCCCCATCCTGTGCTCTCCTTGCAGGTGAAATGCTCCAAGTACTGGCCAGATGACTCTGAGATGTATGGGGACATCAAGATCACGCTGGTGGAGTCAGAGACATTGGCTGAGTACGCTGTGCGCACCTTCACCCTCGAGAGGGTACGGTCCTGCCCCTGCCTGACCCTGCCTTGGGAAGAGACCCCCTGCTCGGGCACCTCTCACCCTCCACATCTTGGCATTTACGATTATCCTGTTTATTTAACTCAATATGGGGTCACCAGTCACTCCTTCCTTTGCCTTTTCCTTGGCTCTGCACCCTGTGCTGGGTGAGCAGCTCTGTCCCACCTTCATTTGGACAGTGAGTTGAGTGTTTAATTTTTGTGTGAGTGTGGTGGGGGTGAAGGATGTGTTCCTCTCCTCTGGGCTGGACGTGATGTAGCCATCACTCTGTCCATGGTAACTGGAGATGGAACCAGTGCAATTTACCCCTTAATCTACAGGAATGTCAAATTACTGTCTGGGTATAGGGAAGGGAGACCTGAGGCTGCTGCCACCTCCTCCTTTTTCTCCTCGGTGGTTTTTAAGTCTCTTGCAGCCAAAAGGAGAGAGCTGTGGGGCTGCCCAAGCGTGTGACTGCTGTGTGGTCCATCCGCCTGGATGCTGAGGTGGCAAAATCATGCATTCCTGAGAAAATCAAGTGACCTTGCCCTCTCACCCTTCCCTTGCAGCGGGGCTACTCGGCCCGGCACGAGGTGAAGCAGTTCCACTTCATGTCGTGGCCGGAGCACGGTGTCCCCTACCACGCCACAGGGCTGCTGGCCTTCATCCGCAGGGTGAAGGCGTCCACGCCGCCCGACGCTGGCCCCATCGTCATCCACTGCAGGTGCGGGCAGGGCATGTGGAATGGGTGCGGATGCAGGGGACCTTAAAGTTCCTTTAATATGCCTGCCACGGGCAGGAACACCTTCCACTAGTCCAGATTCCTCTGGCCTCTGACCTTGATGTTCCTCTGTGATGGCATCTGTCTATGAAATGTTGCCACCGAGCTGGTGGCAGCAGGGATGAGGGGTTTGGGCTGGTCCAGGGGGACAAGCATGGAGCAGCACTGTTTTGGGGCTGCCCCAGCCTGTTACTGGTGACACAGCTCTGTCCCTGTGGCCAAGGGTGAAACGGCAATGGGAAGGTTGACCACTGTTGATAGTCGGGACATAGGGTGCAGCTGAAGAGAAAGGCAGGGGGCAGCAGGACAGCCCTGTTCCCAGGGTTACACACGGGGCTGTCCCTGCAGGGCTCAGCCACCAGCATGCCGGAGCTGGGAGGACATGAGTGGCATCTGAGCAGCTTTGGTGACTCTCTATGCCCTGAGCAGGCATTCCCACATGATGGGCTAATGGCTCTTCCTCCAATGGGCAAACCAGGATGAGCTGGGATGAAGGAGTGGGAGGGATTTTTTTTTTTAAATTTTTCATTTGATTTCTCCCTGTCAACTGCCTCATCAGTGTTCATTCACCAGCCCGTGTGATTAGTGCCTGTAGCCTGTAATCACTGATAATCATGATGAGTGATTCATAAGCCCCAGAAACTAGTATTTCATTGGAAAAGACTGTAGAAAAGGAGCAGGGGGGTGGTTCTGTTCCTGACACATCATGGGGGAGGTCAGGGCACAGTAAGTCTTTGACTCTGAGGTCTAGCCATGCCACGGCCTGGGATGTCACCACTGCTGGGCTGGCTCTGAGCATCCTGCTGCACTCAGCCTTTACCCTGAGGCATTCAGACCTGGTTATGCCAGGGGAGCCTCCCTGCTCTCCCTGGGTTCAGAGCTGAGCCCTCCTTAGTGCTTTTGGGCTGGGATCCCAGAGGGCTGTTGGCACTTTGGTTGTCGGTTTTGTTGCAAAATCCATGTATTCTGTTGTCTTAAATTAAAAATGAACTTTAGACATGGGTGCTCACCCACAGCCTGACCATCACACACCTTTGGGGCTGCAGCAGGGGTGTTTGGGCAGGTTTAAGGCTAAACCAGGCTCTGGAGATGTGCGAGGTCCTGGCAGCCCTGCAGGGTTGCCTGGAGAGGTCTGTGTTTAGCCCTTGCCCGCAGAGACCTTGCTCGGTGCCTAGAAGTTTTTTGGGCTGTGTGTGGATGCCAGCACAGACTGTGAATGTGTTTATTTCCCCCTCCAACCCCAGTGCTGGCACGGGGAGGACTGGCTGTTACATTGTCCTGGATGTGATGCTGGACATGGCTGAGTGTGAGGGCGTTGTCGACATCTACAACTGTGTCAAGACCCTCTGCTCACGGAGGATCAACATGATACAGACAGAAGTGAGTGGGTGTAGGGGACAGCTGGAGACATGTGGGGCTGCTGTCATCAGCCGGCTCTGGAGGCTCAGCCCTGTCCCCTCTCCTCCCCAAAGGAGCAGTACATTTTCATCCATGATGCCATCCTGGAAGCCTGTCTGTGTGGGGAGACCAGCATCCCTGCCAGTGAGTTCAAGCCCACCTACAAGGAGATGGTTAGGATAGAGCCGCAGAGCAACTCCTCACAGCTGCGGGAGGAGTTCCAGGTGAACATCCCAAAACCTCTGCACGCCCCCCTTGTCCTCACCCTCCCGGTGCCCAACCCTGCTGGGGCTAGGCAGGGCTTTGAGGGGGATTCCTGTACCCACAGACCCTCAACTCGGTGACCCCACACCTGGATGTGGAGGAGTGCAGCATCGCGCTCCTGCCTCGCAACCGGGAGCGCAACCGCAGCATGGACGTCCTGCCGCCCGACCGATGCCTTCCCTTCCTCATCTCCGTGGATGGAGACAGCAACAACTACATCAACGCGGCCTTAACTGATGTGAGCGTTCCCCGGGGAGGGAAGGGGCTACTTCCAGTGGGCTCAGGCAACTTTCCATGGCAAAATTTTGCTCAGTTTAGATTTGTGATCTCATTATGCACAAGGGCAGGAAGGCTCATGGCAGCTGTGTGCAGGAGAGGGAAGGGTTGGGACTGGTGTAACAGGGTCCTGCACCTCTTCTCCTCCTGCTCTCATGAGCCAGGCACTGAGGGGCTTCAGGATTTTGCAGTGACAGTGGAGCAGGGGAAGGAGAGGAATCTTTTGGTGAGGTTGATAGCATTAAGCCCCTTATGTGTTTCCAGCTCCCCCTTAATCCTCCTGCCCCTCCTCTTGATGGGAAGGGCTCTGAACTGCTCCCAGAGCCACCATGCATCCCCCTGGTGCAGTCAGAAAGGATCCCATGGTGACAGAACTATCTCCTAGTGGCTGATAATCACAGAGCAGAGGATGCTGCAGGCTCCAAGCCCACACTGAGAGATGGGGTCATTCATCACCAGCCCTACTTCCCTTTCTTTTAAATGCTTTGCATGGGCAGCAGAGCCGCCCACACCTCAGGTATCTTCCCTGGACCCTCCTGGTCACAGTTGAGTGCTGGCACCAGGCTGAGCCTTATGTTTTCCATGCTGTGGGTGATTTCTTCCAGTGGATCTCTGAAGATCCCATCTCCCTGATTGCTGTTCCCACAGCAAAAGCAGTTTGTAAAACAGAGTGGGCTGCTGGTGGGGGGGAGTGGCTCTCATAGTGCTGGAGTGGGATGGGAGCTTTGTTTCCAGCTTGCTTGGTGTTTTGCATATCCATTTTATCTTTATGCATCACTGAGCGTCCCTTAATCTCTGCTAAAGGGTCAGTGAATAAATTTTTTTTATAGACAGACAAAGCCCTCTGGATAAAATTCTTGCTGAAGGGATAAAACCTATTTCCCTCTTTGGGTAAAAAAAAAAAAAAAAAAAAAAGTCTCATTCTCTTTAAGTGCCAAAGTGGTTTGCCCAGTCAGTCTGTCCATCTGTCAAATCAGCTTGGCCTGTGCCACCTGTCAGTGGTGCTGGTGCCAGTGGAGCTGTGCCCTGCTCCACACCCTGCTGTCACTGTGCAAAGAGGAGTGTGCCAAGACAAGCCTGAGCAGCACCTGGTGAAATCTTTCCCCCTGCTACTCCCATGCCCCTCCTTGAGGGTGGAAAACTCTCGCTGAGTGCTTGGGTATGGCTGCTGCCCATGGACAGGGGCAGGGGAATGGTTCAATAATGGCATTTCTGTGAGCTCTGTCAGGAGGTTCTGCAGCAGGCAGAGAGCTGTGCTGAAGAGGCTTGAGCCAAACGGTGTTAATTTGAGTGTCTGATGCAGTGTTGAGCTCAGCTGTCCCTTGGCAAACCAGCAGCAGGAAGACCAAGGGGATATCTCTTGTTCAAAGCACAAAACAAAGACACAGTAATTTCCTTTCCTCCCACTTCCTTCTTGCAGTCTCTAGGATCTTTTCTGGAGAGAGCAGGTTTCTTTCCTCCCCACTAAAAAAAAATTGAGCCCAGGTCAGTGGCTGTCTCTGCTGCTCTCAGTGTGGGGTGGTGAGGTGCTGTTGGTGGGGGTGATGCTGTGGGTGATACTTCCAGTCAGGGCCAGGGTGCAGAGCTGGGGTGTGGGATCTTCTGGGAGCCATGGCTTCTGTTTGTTCTTGGCTCAAAGGTGACCTCTTTCCCCTAATTATTTACGTAAAATACTCTTTCCTGTGAGAGCAGTATGTGGGTGTTTTCATCCTGACCAAGGGCAGGGATCACTTGGATCTCCCCATCACCAGGAGACGAGGGACTGAGGCTGTGCCAGGCATGGAGAAGAGGGTTTTGGTCCCACCCATCTGGTTGTACTGATTCTTTGGGGTGTGACAACAGTGGCTCCGGTGTCACGACTGTGTCCTTACTGGTGCTCATCTTTCCACAGAGCTACACCAAGAGCGCTGCCTTCATTGTCACCTTGCACCCACTGCAGAACACCACCACCGACTTCTGGCGGCTGGTGTACGACTACGGCTGCACCTCCATTGTCATGCTCAACCAGCTTAACCAGTCCAACTCTGCCTGGGTGAGTGCTACTGCCCTGGGGACTGTGCCAGCCCCATGGATGGCTTTGTCCTGCTCTGTCCCCCTTGCCCTGACAGCACTGCAGCCCCTTACCTTGCTCACTCAGTAATTTATCCTCTGCCAGGGGACACGGGACTGTCTGCAGCACTCAGGATTTATCCCCTGTAAGCACAGGGCTGGCCACTTGGAGCCAAAGAGGTGTTGAGCAGCAGCCCAGCCAGGGTGCATGGCCTTGGTGTTGCACTGACATTGTGTTGGCATTGGTGTGCTGTTGGTGTTGTGTTGGTGTTTGCATCAAATTGCTGTTGCCGTTCTGTTGGTATTCCATTGGTGTTGCAACGTTGCCTTGGCTTTGAGTTGGCATTGGCATTAAACTGGTGTTGGTGTTCCATTGGTCTTGACATTACTCCAACAGATCCATGTTCCCCGAGCTGGAGGCAGCTCTGCAGGTGGGGTCTCAGCAGGGCAGTGGGACAGAATCCCTTCCCTTCCCTCTGCGATTTTCCCTCATTACTCAGCCCTGCCTCTCTCTTGCCATCTGTTCTTCAGGGGTGTCTGAGTTACAATATTTAGCTGGATCCTAAATGTTTACTGGTGTAAGACCAACAGGTAATAAATCAACCTTTCCAGCGGGCAGATCTGAAAGGTGACTTTGAGGGTATAGCCCTCACTTGAACTATGCCTTGCCAAGGGAAGTTTTAATATCCAAATTATAGTTCTGAGTCTGGAAGGCTCAGAGATCTCAGAGATTTATAGCCCCTATTAATAACCAATTATTCCTGAGACACGTTTGCTGTGCAGTTGGGCCCAGGCCGTGGCTGACCTGTGTTGCTAAATGCCCTGTGAAAGTGTGGTGACAAACATCGTATATTTTGTGTCGGTGCTGGTTTCCTAGCTGTCACACTGTGAAAACAATCTCACCCATGCTCCAGGGACTGAGCCATCCATCAGTGCCATGACGGACACAGGGAGGGGGAGTTGCTCCCCAGAGATGCAGGCTGGGGATGCTTTGGCTTGATGGGATGTCCTGACTGAAATGAAGAACACTGACATCCCATGTTGCTGTCATTGCTGGTGGCAGAGTGGCTTCTAAAGCCAACAGGGGCTGAGAGCCAACTGGGAGCAGCCTGCTCCATCATTGTGCAGGATTGGGTCTATGCTGGGATTGGGGCACAGCCCATCTTACATTCTCCTGGAACAGCAGTGTCTATTCCTGGCAGTGTCAGCTGTTGTGTCTGTGCAGTGCAATGGGGCTGTGTGGGTGCTGGGGGTGGACCTGACCTTTCATCTCTGATCCCTCAATAAGCTGGTGATCCTCCAGCCATTGATGTGCTGAGTGAGAAATGGCATTGTGGTCCAGCACCCCACGCTGGGGCCCCCCTGTGCCAGCAGCCCCCTGGGGTCCAGCACCAGCTACTCCCTTCAGAGGCATTTCCTGCTGCCTGATGTCCTTCCCTGTGTCCCAGCCTGCATTCCCAGTCACAGTGAGCTGTGCTTTTCTCCACAGCCCTGCCTGCAGTACTGGCCTGAGCCAGGGCTCCAGCAGTATGGCCCCATGGAGGTGGAATACATTTCAGGAGTGGCGGATGAGGACATCGTGTCCCGGCTCTTCCGAGTCCAGAACATCACACGGGTGAGCTGCTTTATATGAATTACAAAATCCCAGGATGGTTTGGTTTGGAAGGGAACTTCAAAACCATGCTGTGCCTTCCAAGGGCAGGGACACCTTGCACCATCCCAGGCTGCTCCAATTGCTGTACAACCTGGCCTTGGTCAGTTCCAGGGATCCAGGGGCAGCCACAGCTTCTCTGGGCAACCTGTGCCAGGGCTTGACAAATCTCCTGCTGGAGAAATTTTCCCCTAATACCCCATCTAAACTTCCCAAAATGCAGCCTGAGGCTGTTTTCTCTTTTTTAATCACTTGTTACCTGGGTGAAAAGACTAACCCCATATGGCTTCAACATTTCAGGGAGTTGTTGAGAGCAGTAGGATCCTTCCTGACTTCTGGGGTCTCAAGCCTAACCCAGCTCCTGCAGAGGAGGCAGCCCTAGCTCTCCTCCTGCCAGAGGGGAACTTGTAAAATTGCCATTGCTCCATCCAACCTTTTTGGAGTTCACAGCTCCTTGAAAGGTGTTGGATAACTGTGGGAAGACCTCTTTTCTCCTGCCTGAAGGTCCATCTCTGCCCTGCCACATACATAGCACAGGATGAACACTCCCCACGTGAGCATGACAGCTCCCCTGGCACCAGCAGAGCCCTTTCTCTGCAGGATGAGAAGATCCACAAAGATTTTTACCCTTTGTCAGTGTTGCATGGCTGGTTAAGCTTGCCTTGAAAAAGAGAAATACTGGGCAGCAGGGAAGGGATGTGGTGATGCAGACCTGTACATGGAGCTGATTTACCTACAAATGCCAGCTGGGAGGAGGTGGCATCCCTGAGGTCTTTAAACTCCTGACAGTTGCCAAGAGGCTGAGGCCAGTGCCCCAGGGAAGGTCACTGGTCAGACAGGAATAGGGAGCTTGGAAGAGACTGTGTGGCTTGGCTGATGGCCCGGCTGCGAAGGTGCTTCAGCAGGGTGGCTGGGGCCAGAGGAGATAAATCCTGATAATCTGAACTCTGAACACAAAGAGGGTTTTGGTTCACACTCACCAAGGGAGCATCTGGCATTTCCTGAGTGTCAGCACAAAATCCTACACCAAATATGCTCAGCTCTCAGGTGGTAGAATATACTCTGGGCTAAATTAAAATGCAGTGTGATGGAAATCTCTGGATTGATGAGGAGATTCCTTCAGGGAGCATATTGCTGGAGCAGGGCTGGGAGATGCATGGAACTACTTTGTGCCAAATCTTGCTGGAATAGAGATGGGTGTTGGGGGTGTCACAAGTGCTCCAGAGCTTTTACCTCACTTCAAAGCAAAACTTTCCTTCCCAGGCTGTCAAAGGGGTTTTCTTCTGTTTTAACTCAGTTTATTTGTATCTTCTTCCTCCTCTGCTTTCCTGGCTTCCAGCTGGAGCCTGGAGTGATCAGCCCATCACAGACACATCAACAACTCACATCAGAGCTCCTAAAGGTTCAGAAAAGCCCCTGTTTAAAATGTGCAGGTTGGACTGGGCACTAAATGCCCCCAACTCCCAGTCCCCAGGAATAACAATTTCCACAGAGAACACCTGGTCCTGCTGGGTGGAGAAGGTCTGGTGCTCATCCCACTCAGCAGGCACCTAAAACTGAATGGATGGAGCCCTCAAGGGCTGAGTGTCCCCCAACTGTGCCTGATCCCCCCCATTGGTACCTGATCCCCCCTTTCTCCTCCACGTGCTCCCCACACATGAGCTGCGAGCCCCAGGCTGTGTCTGGAGGGGGTGACCGTGGTCTCATCCCGTCCTGTACTCTGGATGCTCTGAGTGCTCCTGAGCAGGAGCCCCACATCTGCCTAGCCAATGCCTGCTGAGCTCTGTGGGTGTAATCCTCCTCCTGGATCTAGCTAACCAGATTAGGTTTCCAAACTAACCAGATTACCAGGTATTAAGCTCCTGCCTCTGTAGCAGCCTCTCAGCAGCCTCCTGGTTTACAGCAAGCACGACAGAACCACATCCCATGGATCTTTGGCATGCAAAGAGTACGATGTGATGGAGAAGCCTTGGAGAGGCTCAGGGGCCCGGGCACAGGTTTTGGGGACAGAGACAGCCCAAGGTCTGTGAGGTCAGATAAACCAAGTCACTGGAGTTCTCCTGGATGGGATGGGTTGGGCTGGAATGGGGTGGAATGAGTGCGAGCTGGAGGCAGGGCTGAACCAGCCATGTTAAAGGAGCAGGAAAGGGTTTTCCTCTTCTGCCTCTACTATGCATGGCAAACCCTTCCTGCTGTCCATCAAACCTCCAGTGGAAGCAAACGAGGGCAGCCCATGGGTTCCAGCTGATGAGTTTTGCTTTTCCAGTTGCAGGAGGGGCACCTGATGGTCCGACATTTCCAGTACCTGCGCTGGTCAGCCTATCGAGACACCCCAGACTCCAAGAAGTCCTTCCTGCACCTCCTGACCCAGGTGGAGAGGTGGCAGAAGGAAAGTGGTGATGGCAGAACTGTGGTGCATTGCTTGTGAGTGTCAGTTGGGGAGGAGCAGGCTCTGTTGGGGGAAGATGCATCCAGATTCCATGTCCAAAGCTCTGCATGGAGATCTTCCACAAAGGCCTCACTGGGATGAGGAAACTTTTGTTTCCAAAAGGGGCTGCCTCTACTAGAATATGAGTTTTGAGTGAGACATGCTGTGGTCACCTCCTCTGTGAGCTGGATGCTCAGCAGGGGTGACATCCCTGCCTTTTGTGCTGGTCCTGCACCCTTGGCAGAGATCTCAGCCTTGTCCCTACATCCCGTGTGTGTAGGGATGTGGCAGGAGCTGTACCACTCTCTCTACTTGCTGTTCATTGGGGGAGGGGGGGGCAGAGAATTATGGAGTGATTTGACTGGGAAGAGACCTCAAAGCTCATCTTGTTCCAGTGGGAAGGACACCTCAGGTTGCTCTAAGCCCTGTCCAGCCTGGCAATGGTCTCCATCCCTGTCTTTCCAGTGGGATTGGCTCACAAACATCGTGTGGTGTGTCCCATCCCTCGGATGGGACCCAGTACATTCACAGATGGGGAGAGACAGCAGGCGAGCTTTTAATCAAAAACTAATTACAGCCTTGTCCATCTTCGTTAGCTGAAGGATAATTTGAGAACGTGCTTTATAAAGCTCTGGCATCATGTTTTTTCTTCCTCTTCCCTGTTCCCGTTGCTGTCAGGCTTCAGGTGTGGTAGTGTGGGAACAGGGGTTCAGCCCAGGATCTGGGGAGGTTCTCAGTGCCCCATGTGGAGTGTGGGATGGTTCCTCCAGGCATCAGCCCCACCATGTCACCAGCCCCACTTTGCACAGGGAAGGAAGGGACACAACAGCTTCCCCAAGGTCATGAGGAGCTGATCCATTGCAGGGCTGGGAGCTGAGCCCAAATGTTCATGATCCAGCTTTGGTGATCCAAAAAGATGTTTTCATGTTCTTCTAAGGGTTGGAAGGCAGGATGATTGTCCTACCACCCCCTGGGGCAGGTTCAGGTCCCCTGGTACAGGTACAAGCCCCTGCCCTGGAACATCCCTTGGGATGCAAGGTCACGTGGAGAAAGGGAGGCTTGGAGGGAGCAGGAAGGTGCTCTGATGCCACCCTCTCACTCCTGACATGTGTGTTTGTCCCACCAGGAATGGAGGTGGCCGGAGCGGCACCTTCTGTGCCTCCACCATGGTCCTGGAGATGATCAAGTGTCACAACATGGCAGATGTTTTCTTTGCTGCCAAGACCCTCCGCAACTACAAACCAAATATGGTGGAGACCTTGGTAAGCACCAGACCCTCCCTGTCCACCCTGGCTACTGGTCCCAGTATGGAGAAGAGGTACTGGGGATGCTCACCTCCCAAAACACTGCCTTTTCCACCCCAATTCCTGATGAGCATCATGGGCATCCTCATGCCAGCACTGTCCTGGGATGGGCTGGGAAGTGAGGCAGCTCCTCAAAGCAGTCTTGCGCTTGTCTTCATTCTGTTGTGCCAGCACGGCCTCGGAGTCAGTGCTGGGATTGTTGGAAATCCTCCCCAGGAGTTGTAAGGCAGAGTCACATTAACCCACGGGATGCTACTGTGGTTCTTTGTAAGGTTTGTGGCATTGGGAGTGGTGCTGGGAGTGGAGTCAGATAAATTCCTGTGGGAAATTAAAAAGGGAATGGGCACTTGGAGTGAAATGAATGGATGGACAAACTGCTGAGAGCAGCAATGGAGTGATGTGTCCTGAGAAAGAGGTTGGAGCTGAAAGCAGGTCAGGGCAAAAACCCTGCCCTAATTTAGGTCCTCAATGATGAAACTGGGGAGGGAGCAGGCTTGTGTCCATCCCTGTGGTGGAGGAATCCAGGTGCCTCACAATGTTTTAAAAGCAAGTCAGCTGGAAATGTTTACCCTGTCTGGATTATAAAATCCCTAAGTTGCAAAATTAAATGGTTTTGAGGAGGGGTTGTGATTTACATTAGGAATTAAAAGCAGAGGAGAAGGTGAGGGAGGGGAGAGTGGAGCAGGGAGCAGGGGGAGGGATGCAGATAATGGAAGGATGATGTGACAAGTATGAAGCCACCAGACCCATTGGGCTAAATTGCAAGGGTATTAAAAAAAGCAACATTTCCCATCAGGACACAAGCCTCCTCCCACCTCAAATGAACCTGAACTGGCTATTCTGGGAATCTCAATCTCCCAGAGTCACCAGGAGGCCAGATCCATGCCTGGTGTAAGGAGCTCAGCCCAGCAGAGAGCACTTCCCACTGTCTGCGCCTCTTCCCCCTCTGTTTGCCCTGGGGGTTTATTTTTATATGATGATAGATGGGAACAATCCCTTTCCTTAATCCAAAAAGCATTATGTGCTTTTAATCTGGGCTGCTGCAGCCTCCTCGCTTTGAAGTCTTTCTCTCCCTGTGCCTGCTCCCACCTGGGATCCTGTGGCCACCCACCTGTGTGGGATAACAGGATTTTCGTGTTGGTGCTCAGGCTCCAATCCCCATCCTGTGGCCAGGATCTGGGCAGATGAGCTCTCCCCTCTCCCTTCCTGCTGTCACACCCAGAGGGCTCCCTGATGTCCCAGCACCTGTAGCAGCACCAAAATCCTGGTTTGTTTGGAGGTTTTGCCCCCACTCTGTCTGGTTTTGCTCATTGAAGCAGCATCTCCTAGGATGGCACTGCCATGAATGGAGCTCTCCCAAGGTTTTTGTGCTATGAGTTGTACTGCAGGGGGGAGAGAGCATGGGAACAGGTCAGGAAAGGAGGACAGGGATGGATGAGTCTGCCCTCACAAGCCCCAGCTCAGGAATTTTTATTATAAAAACAACTGTCAGCTTCTCTGGGCTTTCTCTTTGTGCAGCTGACGGGGATTGAAGTTTGGGAGGATGCTGACACCATCTGTGGATGTCTTAGGAAAAGATGGGAGGGTGAGCCTGGTCCTGCCAGGCAAGAGAATCTGTGATAAAGGAATGTCCTGGAAGCCAGGGCAGGGCATCTCCATCCACTCCAACCATGGATATTTGCCTGTGTGCTCTCCCCTTTTCCAGCCTCTGCTGAACTAAGAAACAAAAACACCTTGACTTCCTGCCTAAGGTTTTATTGTGGACACTTTTGACCCCAGACTTCATTGTTCCCACGTCTCTGCCACCATTTGATTGACACATATCAATCTCTGAGGTGATGAGGTTGCTGAGCCCCTAGTGGTGGTTGTACCTGGGGTGGTGAATAAAGGGGATGTTGCAGTCCTGGTCCCTCCCTCGGGGCAGTGAAGGTGTTGTGTGCCCCCAGAATGCTGGATTTTAGTGCGTGTGGAGTTGTTGGACCTGGGGCCCCGTACCCCTGCCCCAGCAGTGGGTGCCGTTTTCCAGGAGTGGAGTTTTTCCTGGCTGTGGCTTCAGCAGAACTTTCAGGGGCCCCTTATGCGCTGGCAGGTGTTTCCTTAGGGCTGTTGACATGTGTTTTTCCTCAGATAGGGATAATTTTGGGAAATAGTTCCCTCAGGATTTTAACACCTTTTCTTCTCTCTCTGAACAGGAGCAGTACCACTTCTGCTATGACATAGCACTGGAATACCTGGAGTCCCTGGAGACCAGATAGCACCTGGCCATGAGAGGGGCAGCAAGGGCTTGTGCAGGGGCTGTGCCAACCGCGCTTCCCAGCTGGACTCTGTGTCCCTGCTTGGGGTGGGGAGAGAAACAGCAAAGGACCCACCAGGAAACATTTTGGATCCAGAAAACGAAAGAACATGGAGATGCATTGGCCACTCTCCATCTTCATCCTCTGCTCTCCAACCTCCCTGCCCTAGTTGTGTCCAAGTGGGTGGATCCCACAACTCATCCCGTTCCTTGGAATCACAGCCTGGGGTTGGTGTGTGTGGAATGTGGCCCTGTGGTGCTGGTGGGTCTCTGAAGCTGCTGGAGTGGAGGCCAGGGAGGGGAGGAAGAGGAGGCCAGAAGGAGCTAAGGCTGTTTCCCAGCAGGGAAGGATGGATCCTGGGAGATGTTGCTCTTTTGTGTGTGGAATTCAAGCTGCACCTCGAGGAGCCCGGAGGCTGCGAGAAGTTTTCCTTGGTGGGACTCGTTGTGAGCTGGAGCAAAGAGCCCCCAGGAGCTCTTGAGTTTCTGCCCATTGGCACCATGAGTTTGATCTGTTTTACTTCTGTGAGTTCTGACCCTTTGTGTATCCAATCCTGGACAGACAGGAATGAGGGATGGGAGAGGTGGGGGGCATTGACCATGCAATGTCCCTCTGCAGGGACTAACCTGGACTATCCTGGTGCCAGGTGAAGCTTCTGAGGGGATGGCTCCCCAGCATCTCCACACCTTTCTCTCCATCTGTAGCAGTGAATTCTTCCTGATGTCCCACACGCTCTGGCCCATGGGTCTGTTTTTAACCCTTCCCTTGTATGTCACTGCATTTGAAGCAAAATCCTCAGAATTTGGGTCCCTCCCAAATACTTCCTGGATGCCATCCCCGGGCAGTTGCCTGTTGATGCTCTTGTTTTTTGCTGGGCCTGGTGGAGTGGGAGGATCGGTTTTGGGGTGGGGTTGGCTTGGGCTGAGCTGTGCCAGAGCAGTGGCTATGCACTGGGGCTGGACAGGGGAAGGTCCCCACACTCCTGTGCCAACAGGGCTGGTGGCTGAAGGTACCTGATACTTTTTAGCTCCGTTCTGCTGCAGGAAGCACTTTCTCCCTCTGATGTGGTAATTACAGGGATTCTGCTGTCAGCCTGGTTGTAATAAATTAAACAGCCTTGGGGAAGGTGCAGCCAGAGGGATCCAAGTCTGGAGTCTGTGCAGGGAGCTGAGGGGAGGTTGGTTCTGTCCTGAGGGCCAGGCAGGACCTTTCACCATTTCTTTTGGGGGGATGGAGCAGAGCAGATGAGAAACAGTCCTTCAGATGGCGGATGTTGCATGTGGGTTGCCCTGTCCTTCATCCATTTGCCATCCTTCACCCCCATCCATGTTCCCCCCCATCCTCCAGCCTCACCTCCCCAGGGCAGGGGCAGCTTCCCTGCCCTGCCTGCTTGGGGCTGATTATTCCATTGCCCCAAGAATTGCCCCCAGGAATTCTTCCCAGGGAATCATGTAGGCTGCGCAGCTGTAATGGCTGTGTGCTGGAGGAGCAAACCCAGGAGATGTTTCCATTCAGCTTCCAAGGGTGAGGGAGAGCAGGAAGAGCCATCCCTGCCCTCTTGCCCCTTGGACAATGTGCCACCACTGTGGTGATGGGGATTTCAGCACCATCCCAGACCCTTGGCTCTTCCACCTCCTCCCTGAGGAATTCACAGCCTGACAATAACTTATTCCAAGGGCTATATGTACGCAAATCCTTCCTTCTTTCCATCCCTGTTGTCTCACCAGCCATGTGCCCATTCTATCTCATCACCAAAAGGTCTTTTTTTACCTGCAAATGGTCTGGTAACACCAGTACCTGGCTACACCAGTACTCACACTGGAATGAATCAGTGTCATTTTCCCAGTCCCCATCTCTACATGGACCTGTCCTAGGAAAGGTGCTGCATGCTGGGTGCAGAAATTGTTTTTGTAAGAAAACAGCTGAGCTGAGCCTCTGAAATCCCTGGGAATGGGATGGTTTGGGGGGCTGTCCAGCCCCGGGAGCTGGAGGGATGCTGCTGCCTGGGCCACACACATCCTCCCTGTGGTCCAGAGGGAGGGTGCCTCCTACAGGGCTCTGCAGGTAAAGTATTGCCAGAAAGAGGAAAAGGGGGAGAGTTGAAACCCCAGTTAGTCCTACAGAGACAACAGAGACTGAAGGAGTTGTATATATATATTATAAATCAAGATTTTTCCATTTTACTTTGATCCCTCCTTGTTGGGTATCTCTGGGTTTTTAGGGCATTTCCAGTGAAGGGCAGATTTTGAAATCCAAGCGCTATAAAACCCAATCCATCTCAGCTCCTACTGAGATGCTCCTCTGACAGCAGGCAAGGACATCCTGTACATAGAAATATATATATATATATAAATCTATATAAAAGTATAAATACTGTTCTTAAGATGAATAATGTTTATTGATATTGCAGATTGGAGTGGTGCTTTTTTTAAATAAAAACAAAACAAAAAAGAAAAAAATTAAAACTCAAGAAAAACACCAAATTGGAACAATTTTGTCCATATGCAGTCAAAATGATCCTAAAAGCTGGCAGCATCCCAGAGCTGGTGCCAAAGGGACTTGGGACCATGAGGCAGCTCCACCATGGAGGGGGATTGAGCAGTGGGACTGAGGGAGGGACATGTCTAATGTGGATTGTACCACGCACATCCAGCTGTTGTTACCTGTTTTTTTTAATTATTTTGTTAATATATTATTTTTTGCTTTCTTTCCTTTTAAGAGAATCAGTTCCATAAATAAATGTTCCAAATTTGTGATGGCCTCTGGAGTTCTTTCCTGGCTCTGAGATGGGAGCTGTGATGAGGGGAGCCTTGAGGTGCAGAAAAAGCCTCTCAGCCCTCTCTTTTAAAGGGTACTTTTGGGAGTAGATTTACAGGACCAAGTTCCTATAAAAGCGCTCATGGCACAGAGGAGATGGGGTGGCCTTGTGCTTCCAGAGCTTTGCTGCTGGTGCCCTCCTGCAGATCTCAGACTGGGCAGGCTTTACCAGCCACCCTGGTTGCCCCCAGCTTCTGATAGAGATTCCCCATTGCTGGAAGATGTGGTGTGGAGGAAAAAGAGCCCCAGGGCATTTCCCAGCTGCAAAATGAAATCCTCTTGTAAGAAGAGCCTTCAGGAAAAGTTGCTGCATTGTCTTCAGTGATTTATTTATTATGAAGCAGTCTTCAGTTAAATGTGTTGTGATATGAAACACTTCCAGTAACACTTGAGTCTTAATTTAATGGAGACCAAGGAAAAAAAATCTAATTGACTTGTCAGGATTGTTTTTCATCTTTAATTAAGGCTTGTGAAGGAAGCAGTAATTACACTTTTAAATAATATAAAGAGGGATCATGCAAATTAAAACCACATCCTGCCCTTGGGAAGGGCTCTGGGTGTGTCGGTCAGCCCTGGCAGGGGTATTACTAGGGCTGAGCTCTGTCTCCCCAGGGCTGTTCTGGAGGGCAGGGTGGGCTCAGGCTGGTCTGAAGAGAGAGACAGCAGCTGCTCCCACCAGGAACAGAGAACGGTGGCTTGTTAAGTTAAAAAAGGGAGCAGTTCTGGGGGGATCAAGGGTGGTGGCCACTGAGTTTGGTGGCTCTCAGAGGCCCCAGGAGCTCAGGGTTGTGGGTGGCATCATTATCCTTCCTCATTTCATTCCTGCAACTTCTGGAAAAGGCATGTACAGCCCAGAGAGACAACAGGGTCTCAGAGCCAGGACAGGAGCAGAAGCTCAGGTGCTCATCCTTGGAGATATCCTTCTGTCCCATCTCAGATTCATCAATATATCCTGGTAAGTAACCTGTTGGGGTAGCTGGGGATGGGATGGGACCCCTCTTTCCCTGTTGTACAGAGCCAGCAGAGCTTGGCATGGGCATAGCCTGAGGCACTCGGGTCCTGTTGCTACTTTGCCAGGCCTGGACAGATTGGAACTGCTTAAAGAGAGCATTTGGCATGTCAATAACTAATCCAAATACATGTCCAGTGCCCAACTCTTGGCTCTTGGGAATTGCTTGCCAACTCCACGCCTCCTTTGTGCTGTTATCTGCAGCATACATGCCTGGTAAAGCTGGTAATAATTTCCCTAAGCCAATGTCATGGTATTGTTGGAGGTGACCTGGATATTCTCATTCCATCCACAGGCTCGTTCCCTAATCCTGGCTGACAGACAGCACTGGAAGTGTTGGGGAGTTCAGCTCCAGCCCAGGGGGTGTCCAGCAGTTGCTACAGAGGTGGCAGGTGGGGACCCCTGTCCCACCTCTCTCCACCTGCCCAGAGGGGGCAGCGTTCCCAGTGGATGCTCAGCTTTGTCCTTACCAGCCCCACCATGGCCATCATGGCCATCCTGCCCCTGGAGAGCCCACAGTCCCAAAACCTCTGCAGGACATGGGGAGTGTTGTCAGGAGGGTGCCCAGATCTCACCCGCCCAGGTATCGAGGGCCATGACCAAGGTTGTCAAAGGAATGATGGGCAAGGATTCCTCTTCCTCTCCTCCTTCAGGAGAAGCCTGTCCCTTCCCATCATGGGGTCTTGCCTGGTGCTCCCATCCTCTTCCCTCCCAGCAGCTCATGCTTTCTAACGTTTGGGCTTGTTCCTTTGGATATGGCATTTTGGAAGCTGCCTCGAGCCAAGGCAGGGCTGGGGAAGGCTATGTTAAACCCTCTTGATTAACCTTGGCTGAGTAATACATTAAAATGAACCCAAATTCAATTAATATCAGTGGCCACTTATACCTGGGGTGTCCCTGCGAGGCCATGAGCTGCCGTGGCTCAGGCTGGGCTCATCCTCTCCATCTCCTCCCTGATCCCTGTCCTGCAGAGCCCTGCGGAGCATCCATGCTGCCCACACCTGCCTGCGGAGGCTGGAATGGGGACGAGGCCATCCTGCTCCTGTCCCTGGGGCAGGGCCATGTGCCCAGACTACCCCTCTGTCCTTGCTTGGTTTGTTTTTCAGGCACAAGTGTGGGGAGGGCTGGCTGGGTGGGATGACCTTGTGAGATGAACCCTTGCTCCCACGGCCAGCCTGGGTATGCCTGGGGCTCTTCATCCACAGTGGGCACAGGAAGCAGAGGCTGAAGAGCCCTATCCAGGGATGTGCCCATCTCCCCAAGCCATGAGTTGGTGGCACAGACACCATGCTCTTCCAGAGACTTCCCACCCCTCCAATGTTCCAAGTGCTGTAGGAAAATTTATTTAGGCATCCTTAACTGGGCTGTAATCTCTATGCTGCTCATGTCACCTCTAAATGTTGCATCCAAAGGCTCAATGGGAAGATGTTGTATTTTGAAATAAATATTTCCACACGGTGTGCAAAATATCTAATCATGTATTTATCCTTAAGTACTTCCAAAAGTCAACATAATTATTCCAGTCCCATTAAGTTTAATTTGCAGTAAATTATGCATTTAGCTTTAAGTTGAGGTTGTTTGTTAGAGTCAAGATAAAACTCTTGCTATTTATAAAGCAGTATTTCAGCACAGATACAAAACACAAATACTTGGACAAGAAAATCCTGCTCAGGAAGTTTGGGGAGAATTTCAAATAGGGAGGTTAAAAAAAAAAATATCTGTAGAGTGAGTGCCTAATCACAGATATGTGAGCACATTCAGTCAACTAAAATGAGCTCCCAAACAGCTTCTGGAGAACAATTGAGAAATTTGATTTTTTTTTCGGGACATGGTTTTGAAAAAGAAATTAATCATTTAACTTTCCTCTTAGTGTCATGTCTTTGAGGTTTACAGGACAGGGAAGGTGTTCCCGCTGGAAGAGGTGGAACAGCTTTAAGCTGTGATTTATCTGTGGTCTCAGGTGTCTCTGCAGATTAATGGCAGCAGGAAATGGATGTCCCCCTTCCTGAGCAGCCAGGGGCCCTTGGAGTCCATAGGGGATCTCTGACAGACACGGGGGGCTCAGTCAGCCCTTTCACGTTAATGGCTCTGCACCCAGGTCCCTATGGATGCATCCACATCTCCATATGACAGACTCTCTGCATTTCAGGGTCAATGGCCAAGTGACAATTTTTTCCAGTCTTGGGAGGTAAAGAAAGTGATGGGAGGAACTTCAATCCCAAAGAAGCCGTGTTCGTAGAGCCAGTGGATTGAGAAATGCCCATTTGCTGGTGGGCTGGAGGATGGTCCTTCAGGTAAGGTCCTTTATCTGAGCTGGAGTCCTGGGCTGCTCCCCTGAGTGTGGCATCTGGGGGAAGGGCTGAGGGCAGTCCCTGTGCCTGACAGAGCATCTCCCATCACTCACTGTCACCCTGGGGACGATGCTGCAGTATCCTCCTGCTCTGTCCTGCCCTGCCCTACTCTGAGAGAGCTCCTGGGCAAGGACAGAGCAGTGCCAGCGAGGAAGGACTCGCTCACGGCGCCAGGGCTGCTGCTGCTGCCCATGCAGAGGGCTCAGCTGGGTGCTGGAGCTCTGAAGAGGAGGCAGCGAGCCTGGCTCTGCATGTGGCTGCCTGTGCCCCACCGGTCACAAGGGCTGCAGTGGTGTCAGGTGCTGGCAGAACCACCATCCATGATGACCCAGCACACAAACACCTCAGCTACTGCCTCTTGATCCAGCTGTCACCATTCTGGAATGGATGGTGTTTAAAACAGCAACAAAAAAGGGAATATGGAGCAGCCCATCTCTCCCTGCTCTGCTGGATGCTTAATGAGGTTTGAAGAGGGATTGGCTGACCTGGCATTGCCAGGATTTTTGTTTTTACAAAATTAGATTAATTAGAAATGTATGGCTAGGAACTAGGTCTCGCAGCCTGATTTTTTCCTCAGGATTTATGGCAAGAAGTGTCTAGGTCACAGTGGAGGGGCTGGAGTGGCTGTGGAAGGGCTGGGATGGGTAAGGCTGTCCCTAAGGATGTGCTGGTGCTTCTGCAGACCCCTGGGAATTCACTGGGGTTCTGGCAATGGGGGCTGTTGGGGTGGGATTCAGGAAGGTTTGCTACAAGGAAGGATTAAAAAGTGTAAGAACTTTTCCTACGCAGCCTTGTACTGATATCCCGCTGTGCATCCATGCCAGCATCCCTGGAGCTCCCCTCTGCCTCCCCTGCAGCTCACCCTGGGGAGGTGGAGGAGCACCAGGCGGTCAGGCAGGAGTCTCCTCTGAAACTGGGACTTAAGCACTGAAATTTAGGAACTTTTCCAGAATCATTTCACAGCAAATTTCACACCTTGATTTGATTTGGGTTTGGTTTGTACTTTTTTCTTCTTTTTTTAAATTTTTTTTTTCAAGGACGACATATTTTACTCTGTCAAAAATTTTTTCTGACTTGTCACTAGAGACCAAAACCACCTTGGCATCTCTCCAAGCACCCTCCTTGAGCTAGCCCCGGGGTCCTCTCTCTACAGCTGTCCAGGGGATCTCCCACCCAAACCCCAGAGATGCTGCCTGAACCCAGTTATCCATGTGCTGCCCCTGCCAGAACAATTGGGGACTCTGGGAACAGATTTGTGCAGGAGAGCAGAGCCATGGCCCCTTCCAGGGATGTGGTTTAGTAGTGGATTTGGCAGTGCCAGATCCATGGTTGGACTCAATGATCTTAGAATCCTAAATCACAGAATGGTTTGGGTTGGAAAGACCCTTAAAGTCCATCCAGTGCTACACCCTGTCATGGGCACTGTCCCAGGTGCTCCAAGCCCCATCCAACCCGCCATGGACACTGCCAGGGATCCAGAGGCAGCCACAGCTGCTCTGGGCCACCTGTTCCACCTTTTCTTACAGGTCTTTTCCAGTCTGAATGACTCTGTGGTTCCATGGCTGTGATTCCCAGCTCCCCAGCACTGTTTGCAGGCACAGCCCAGCCCCAGCCCCAAGGTGCTTCAGGGAACCAGGGCCAGGAGGAGGCCAGGGAAGCAGAGAGGAAATGCTCTGCATCCAAGGCCATGAAACCCCCAGGAGTTCCACATCAAAGTGTTGCAGGTGATCTCCAGGCCTGGTCAAGGTGCTGGACAATGCCAAGGTATGATCTTCCCATCAAATCATGTTACCCATTTTGCTTTCTCTTTCTTGAGAGCTCTCAGAGACTCTTAAGGGAAGTAGCGATGTTTGCAAGGTTAAGAGACTCGGTGTCTCAACTCACCAGAAGGTTTGCAGTAATTTACAGCTGCAGGCAGCCAATGCTCTTCATGGGGGGAAGGGAAATGCAATTTAAGAGAACACAAATAAATAAGAAGCTGCAGCAGCCAACACTCTTTGATTTAATTCCAGCCCATGAGAAAAATTTATTCTGTTATCTGACAGTTTGATCACTCCAGGAATCCCATAGGTCAACCCATATCTACTGTTATTATCTCTGGGCTGTTTCCACCAAGATGTACAGAGAATATTTGTTAAAGAAATGAACTGAGGAGGGTATGGATAGGGGTGTGATGGATGGGACCCCCAGGGACCCTCATCCTGGAGGTAACTCCAGTGATGCTGCTCCACAAGCTGGGTGGGCTGTGGACAGATGGGACACCCCAGGATCCCTCAGGACTGCAGAGCTGGCCATCCCAGTTGGTCATCTCAGAGACTGCTCTGTGGAGTTACTGGAGGACCTTTCCATTGGGAGAAGCCTTGTGGGACACCAGTGTCAAGGCCCTGGAATTCCTGGGAGCCATGCAGGTGCAGGCAGGAGGGTTTGCTGCTCCTGATGCCTCTTGGTTCAGATGCCAGAAAAGGGTCAGTGGGAAGAATCCCTCTAAAATCCCAGTGAATAAAATGCAGGCTGGAAGCTTGTGGGGTACCTGAACCGTGATTCCCCCCATGTGGCTCTCCCTTTCACCCTTCCCAATTCCCCTGCCCCTCTCTTCCATACGTCTGGGAGGAGCCATCAAAAACACCCTCTGTGGCACTTCTTTGCCCATTTGGATTACTTTCTGCAAATTAACCCTTTCTCAGCACTTCTCCACTTCTTCCCTCACTGTCTAATAATTTCCCGCTGCAGAGTGTGCCTTTTGCTGTCAGAGCTGCCTGGGAATGGCACCAAAAAGCCACGGGAAGCTCTCCCACGCAGTCAGGCACATAGCCACAGAGACATATGCAGGGGGAAGTGCAGCCTGTTCCAACAAACAGCCGGAGTGCAGAGACACAAACACACACAAATAAACAGGCTCACACCCCCAGTGCACCTGAAACGCATCCACACAGGCAGATGTTTTAATGGGCCTGGCTGGAGCCACCCAGAGTCACAAAAATGCAGGTGGAAGTACAGAATTCCCTCTTCCCTGCTCCCACAGCAAGAGAAAATGCAAGGCAGGAGCACAAATACCTTGAATTCCCTGCATTGGCTGCCCTGGAGCCAGACCATTTGGCAAAGGTCCCTCTTGGTTTGAGTTTCTCTGCCTGAAATCAAATATTGCCAAGCTCCAGAAGCTGAGGTTGTTTGCAAACCTGTCCTTGCCCAATTTCATGCCTTTCACAGGCCTTTTCATTTGGAGAAAGGCTGGCTAAAGGCTGCTCAAGGGTGGGCAGGAAACTGCTGGCACGGGAGAGGGTATGGGATGGGTAGATGGAGTTAATGGGGTTGCTTTAATTGAGGACAGAAAGGGGTTGGATATTGCATTTCTTTTGTGGGAAAATGTTTTTCTTTTGATCCAAGAGTTTTCCAGCATTAACTAAATAACTGCTGATAGCCTGGCTGGGCTCTGCACACCATGCCAAGACAGAAAGGTGTTTGACTTCGCTCCAAGAAGAGAGATTTTGCCTGGAAAAGCCAGCCAGGGTCTTTCCCCTTGGGATGATATCCAGGGGTGGAAACAGAGGGGTTTGGACACTGCCCACCTGGGAGCTGGGCTTTGCTTCAGCTGTGAGTGGTGTGGGACCCAAAATGTCAAGGTTTCATAGGGAAAAGAGAAAAAATGCTGGATGTGCCTGGGAAGGAAGGAGCAAAGCTTGGAAAAGATCAGGCTGCTGGTTTTAATTTTTATTTTTTCATTCTGTAATTCTAAACGATTCCCTATGAGGAGCTCACAGAGCTCTGTGTTGACATTGGCTCTTTGGGCAAGAGGGAGGTTTGTGTCAGACCACAAAGCGTTTTTTAATCAAAATAAAAAGCAGTATCAAAAGGGGAATAACACAACCCTGTGAGCGTTGAAACCCGATATTTCCTGGTGCTGTTTCCCTGTCCTTCCCCCACCTCACAAGCCCAAACAGGTTTTGCAGCGTTTGGAGTGCATTTCCAAGGGAGTTTCCGTGCTGCCCCGATGCCAGCCCTGATGCACGGATCCTTCCTGAGCCCAGCACTTCCCCGCCGGTGCCAGGGCTGGGCTGCTCCTGCCGGAGTTAACACAGGGAGCAGCGGAAATTTGGGATAAGCTGAGAGCTGGGGTTGGCAGTGCTGCGTTAATGGTTAGACTCGATGACATTAAAGATCTTTTCCAGCCTAAATCCTTCTGCGCTCCTCCCCCTGCGCTGGACAAGCGGTGCTGGCTCTGCCTCCCCTCCTGTTTGTGTTCCCCCCGGCTCTGCTCTGGCTGCTCCGAGCTCACGGGCCCTGGCCAGGAGCTGGCAGTGGTGCTGGGAGGCCGCAAACGGCTGCACTGAGCTGCGGCTCTTTCTCTTCTCGTTTTATCCTCTGTTCCTTGCAGGGGATGGAGGTGGCCAAGCCAGAGCCTCTGCAAAGCCCAGGCACGGGGTGCTGCTGGCAGGGACACCCCGCAGGGCCGGAAAGGGCTCCAGCCAAAGCCAGGCAGTGCTGGGAGAGGAGGAGCGTCTGAGTGCTGTGCTCAGGGCAGCGGGAGAGACGCTCTGCTTGGGGCTGAGCTGAGTTTCTCCGTCTAATTTCCCCTTTTGATGCTTTCCCTCCTCGCCTCTCTGGCTCTCTGTGGGGCACCTTGCTGCCTGTAAACTGCACTTAACGCAGTCCTGAGCACAGCAGAATGAAAAGACTGACTGCCCAAAGTGCTGAGTAAATATCGGCTGAGTGTTCCAGCTTTTCTCCAGTGCCTGAAGCTGGCTGGGCTCCCCTGTGGCATGACCCTGCTTGCTGATCCCAAGCTGGATGTGCCAAGGGATGCCCAGGCACAAAGTTTGGGGGCTCCAAATCCTGGGCAGGTGTTCCCAGACCCTCCCAGATCCTGGATAAAGGACAGGTGTCAGCTCAGGAGCAAAATCTGTAAGGAGTGGGGGGCTTTGGTTTGGCTCCTTCCTCAGGGCTCTGTACCAGCTCCTGAGGCACCACCTGGTGAAGGGAGAATGTTGGGCTGTGCTAGAGGCAGGGAAGCAGCCCAAGCACTCACCCAGAACTAAGACTTGCTGCCCAGCACTTAATTGAAGTCCAAGGAATTAAATTCTTTCCAAGAATTGTGTTTATGGCTCAGGCTGTTCCCAAGTGAGAGCACTCTGCTGATGCCTGGCAGGGATGCACCTGTGTGCCCTGCCCAGGCTGGGAGCAGAACCAGTTTACTCCAGATCAGGCTCAGTCCTGCTGCACCCAGGGCTGCTCTGGCCACGAAATGTCTCTGGTTCCACTTCCAAACGCTGTCCTGGGGCTTTTACAGAGGTGGCTGTGTCTGAGGAGGACCTGGACAGTGGAAAATCCAATCCCTCGGACTCCCTTGACCTTTCCATGCTACTTGTGCCAGCAATGCCCACATCCACATGCCCAGCAGAAGCAGGGCTGGGGCAGGGTTAGAGCTGGGCTGTGTGTGCTGGCATTGTAACTGAGGCACAGAGGGGGACGACAGAAGGGCTTAATGAGGGTTTGAAAGAAACATCTTGTAAACTTTGGAGCAAAGGAGCTGCAGTTTGATTTGAACATGTTTGCTTGGCAGGGGCTGCCCGGGTCCCTGCTGCTGCTGCTGCTTTTACTGGTGCTAATTAGGCAGATTTCCATCCTGCCAGTCACAGGCAAGTGGCTCCTCTGGCGAGTCCCAGCAGGGCCAGCATCCCCCTGCCAGTGCTGGAGGGGTCACTGTGTCCCCTGCTAGTCCTGGCTGCAGATGGCTCATGGTCGGGGGACAGCTCAGGTGGCAGCTGGGCCTCCTGGGATTGTGACACCTGACTGGCTGCACTGAGGGTGCTGATGGACAATGCTGCCAAACCCCTGGGACCAGCCCAGGCAGCCACAGGACCCTGCCTTGCCCAGAAGCCTCAGGCTGGTGCAGAGCACCCCGAGGCTTTAGCAATGATCTGGTGGCCCAGAACAGGAGCACCTGAAGACCTTTACAAACTCAGGACTAATCCCACTCCCTCTGGACTCATTCCACAGGCACTTTCCCTTCCACTGCCACCATCTGCTTCTCTTAAAGACTGATAAATATTTCCTTTCCCCCACTGTCTCTCCCCTTTCCTCCTCCTCCTTTTAGGTGAAACCCTGCAATAACTGAAACATCTGCAATTACACCTCCTCTCACTTCAAGAGCTCTTTCTATTTTCTTTTTTCCTGGCACAGCTCTACTCCCAGGGTGGCTGTTGGGGGACAAGCAGGGACAGTGGAGGGAAGTGGTTCTGACCTGCCTGTGCCACACCTGTTCTGAAGCTGTTTGGGCTCTTTTCCAGGCTGTTTCCCCAGTGTCTCCACACCAGCTGTACACAGGAGATCCCTCGCTGGGGTCACTAGGGTCACCATCTCCTTGCTTTAATGTTTGTGGTGAGAGAGGTCCTTCTTAATCTATTACAGTGTCATTGAAAGGGAAAATGTTTGCTTCTAGGGCCTCACTGGCCTTTCTGAACTATATAAAAATGTAATCAGCAGCTGCCTTGGGGTTTTAACCCTTTTTTGATGCACAGCTCTGCATCCACAGAAGTGGCAGCAGATCTGTAGCCTGACTGAGAGATTGGGTAGAAATAAATTAAATTTGGTGTCCGTGTGACTGTTGTGGAAGTGCTGCTGCTGGGATGGAGCAGGTGAGTGTCTCGCAAGCTGCTTTGGGATCTGCAGGCACAGTGTTGGTATTTAAGCCAACATTCCTCATCTCCAAAGCTTAGAGATGGGATGGTCTCCCCAGTTTGGGTTCCACCCTCTTTGAGATGCACAGGTTTTCCAGGCTTCATCCAGGCTGGAAATAGTCCAGCCCACACTGGCAGATGGGATTTGGAGAGGCTCCATCCAAGCAGCCCCTGCCAGATGGGGCCTCCCAGAGCCCTGTGGATACACGGGGACAGGCCTGGGGACACATCCATCCTACCCAGCCCTGGGATCCCTGGGGACTGTCATCACTGCCTCCATTTGTCACCCTGATATGCCATGGGCAGCAGCAGAGCCAGCTCAGGGGATTTGTTCCCATGGGCGTGGCGAATGTGCTCCAGAACCATGGGAAACACACGGATGTCATCCCAGGGATGCTCTATTTCCACACTCCCTGATGCTCCTGCAAGCAGAGAGCTCTGCTGTGGTGCTTTTCTTGTCTCTTGAGACCATGAACTCTGCAGAACTCCTGTGTTGTGCAAGGGGAGCACACATCCATGGGGTCCTGCTGCAGGAACCAGGTCCTGACAGTGTGTGGGAGTCTGGCTGGCTGAGGCACCTCTGTTTGCATCTAGACAGGCAGAGCAATCCCCCCCGAGACCCCAAAGGGGCTTGGTGCAGGTTGTGCACCTCTAGTGTGAGTTAAACTGGAATCAGAGAGCTGCAGATCTGGTTCTGCTGGAGTAACTGGACAAGGTCTGGAGTCCAGGTTTGACAGTGCCACAGAACCTGCAGCAAGAGCCACAATTTCAGAGTCATTTTGGTTGGAAAATCCTTCTGAGATTGAGTCCAACACTTCCCCCAGCACTGCCAAACCCACTACTGACCCTATCCCCAGGTGCCACCTCCACACGGCTTTTAAATTCCCCCAAAGTTTATTAATGCACAAGTTCTTCCCAAAGCTAAGTTTTTTCCCCATGCAGACTATTTTGGCAGCCAGCCCATGTCCATTGGAGCTCAGGGAATGGCCCAGGTTGGCCTCGAGGGCAGTGGGACCTGTCCTACCCAGGGACACTCTGACCGTGGCTCTTCCTTCCCTGGCACACGGCTCTGCTCTCCTCTCCTCCCTGGGTGCTGGCAGTTCTTGGAGCTCCACCTATTGTTGCTCAGTTGGATGTGGTTTGGAATCATGTAAAAGGGTATTTATGGAGCTCCTCACACATGTAAGCAGGAATTCTAAGTAAATCAGGAGTTATTTGCTTTTCCCAGTAATCCAGGGAAGATGAATGCTGCAGGAGAGTGACTGCTGGCTTTTGGGGAAAGCTTTTGTTCCTCAGGCTGAACTCTCATTTGCAGTCAGTGATTTTCCAGCCCCAGCAGCTGCTTCATTCCCCTCCTGGATCCTGTGTCTGCTCAGCTATCACAGGTCCCATCCTGTCACATTTGAGGGCAGTCAGGCTGGGAGCTCCTCCCTGGGCTGCAGCTCTCCCCCTGCCCCACCAGCTCTTCCCCAGCTCCTTCAGAAACACCTTTTACAACAGGCAAGATCTCCCAGAGGGGAAAACCCAAAGAGCTTGATCCTGTCTGGCCTCGAAGGTTGGTTCCTGCATGGTCTCAGGGAGCCCCGACCCCGGCAAAGTTCTGTGGCTCCATCCTGGGAAGTCTCATCACCTTCTCAGAGGGCAGAGCTGTTGCAGGGCAGCTGCTCTGCCTGTCAGCTCTGCAGCATCCCTTGAGCTCCACTGAGAGCATTTAATTACCTTTAATTACCCCTGTCTTGTCTTTAATTGTTCCCCAATAACACTTCCTGATTAGGGAAGGAGGAGCATATTCTTCTAGCACTGCAACACCCTGAACTTTTCTCCCATGGGTTCAGTTTTCATGCTGAATTTGGTGGGTTTCTGTCTATCCTGCCCAGCCCATGGTCACTGGGAGCATCTCTTCAGTGCAGGCACAGCTTCAGCAGCTAGGAGCTGGTATTTGAGAGACTGGGGAGGAGATGGAGATGGATTATCCAACATTCTACAGCAGACTGGGACAGCTGTGATGGGATCTATCACTCCTTAGCTCCATCCTACCCAGACACTTTCTAGATCCTTCTGCCCTTTCTGTCACTCCTGTGGTTTTTCTCTTTTCTCTCCATACATTGATATAACGGGGTGAAATTAAACTGCATCAAATTTTAGGCCTTAGGAAGGAAAAAATAATATAATGGCAAAATCTGTTAGACCATGGAATAATCTTCCAGGGGGAATGGTGGGAGATTTATTACTTCAGTCATTTACACCTGGGCTGGGCAGAAATACTAGGAAAGAAAATACTGGGGAAAATTCTGTAGATACAAGAGCACCTGGGGATAAGAAGTCTCTTGCAATGGGAGATGTCTGACCTTGAGCTGCTCCCTGTGTATACTGAGATGTCAGAGCATGTTCAGAGGTTGGAAATCCACTTTTAATGAGGGGTGTCTGTAATGAGGAGGATAAGATTTTTCACACCCCCAGGTACCACAGTGTTTAAAGAAAACCCAGCTGCTTGGGTCTGCCAGCTTGCCTGTGGGTTACCCAGCTCGGCATCCAGCCTTTATTTTTATGGAAAATCAACAGTTAAGAATTGGAGTCTGATTTTAGCTGCTGACATTTATTGCTGATATAAAATATGGTCTGTCCTCTCTTTGAGCCGTGCAAATGCAGCTCCTGCAGGGCTCCCTGCAGAGCCCTGGGATGGCAGAGGTGGGTTTGGCAGGACTGGACCCTTTAGTTCTGTGCTGTTGTTAGGGGAGATCAGAGATGAGTTCCTGCTCCCAGAACTACTCCAGTGCTGGCCACTTCTATGCCTCAGGAATCCATCCAGTGCTGGCCCCTTCCATCCTGCAGGAATTCCTCCACAGCTCCTTCCCTCCCCCTGCAAGCTCAGAGGCTGGTACAGGGGCTGCTCCCTCATGCAAATGCTTTGGGATTATCTGAGGTGGATATGCACAGGCAGGCACAGGCTCCTGCAAACAAACCCTCAGCAGCCCCTCTGCTGAACCTTTCCTTCAGTTTTGTTGGCTCAAGGCAGGCACAGGATGGATTCAGACCACCTGAGGAATCTTGTGCTGGACCCAATGGGAAATATGATTCTACTGCAAAAAGTTATTGGCTGGGAAGTCTTTTGCAGGAGCTTTGGTCAAAGGATGGCAAACATCTCCTTTAGCCTTTCTCTCTTTTTTTTTTTTTTTTTTTTTTTGTTTTTTTTAAGGGCAGCCCNNTTTTTTTGTGATTCTGTACAGGGCAGCCCTATTTCCCCCCAGATTCACTGTGCAGAGGGCAGGGACTGAGACTGAGACTGGGACTGACTCCTCTCTGCTCCTCCCAGAGTGGCTGGAAAGGCAATTGCTGCTCTTGAGTGGAGGAAACCAGAGAAAATAATTTTAAATATCCCTGTGCCACAAATGTTTTATTTTGAGGAGCAGCAATAACCCAGCAGCCCCAAATGAAATATTGAATTTTAAGAGAGATGCAAACACATACAAATGAAAAATGTCTCTGATCATAAAGAAAGCATTTGCTAAAATTAAAATGGAATGCATTACTGTCCAGGCTGGAGACAGAAATGTCAACAGAACTGTGGGAGGGGAGGCTGACTCCTTAAGTGACCAGATGCAGTTATTGTTTTCTTTCCACTAATGCCAGTGGCAGTATTAGAGAGAAACAAAAAAATCAAATTGTCTGACAACAGTTTAGAAGTGAATTAAGTCCAGTCCTTGCAGAGGTCTCCTTAACTTCCACCTCTGCAGGAATGGAGACTGGAATGCAATCCCAGAGGAACAGGGGTGGGCAAAGAGGAATTAATTTTGCTGAGCAGAAATAATGTAGAGAATGCCGCAATAATCATTGAAAGGACAAGTGATATTGGTCTGACCCTTGCAGCAATCAATAGGGCCCATTATCCAGTTAAAATGGCATTTGATGGGAGCGTCTCAGGATTACTTTGGATACATCTGTGTTTCATACCATCAACTAGTGCAGAGCCAGGGCTGTACTGACATCAGGGCACTGCGTCCGCAGGGAGTTTGCACCACGTTTGTGTTTAGGGAAGTGTTTCCTGGCTGGGCCTGGTTTGGATGGAGCAGCTCAGGGGTTGGAGCAAGCAGCAAAGCTCACAGCACCTCCTTATCAGAGGCAGGGATGAACAGCTCAGGAAGGGCTCTCCCAGCTTCCCTGGATCTGGGTGTGGAATAAAGCCCTGGCTGCTGCCTCCCCATGACACCTTGTTTGTCACGAGGGAGTTAATTCCCATTTTCCTCTAAGCAGGAAAGAGAATGGCGGTTAAAAAACTGTAGTGATTTCAGTCGATTAAACCAAAGCCTACTGGGTCTGCTGCTTTTGGATTTATTTATTTATTTTACATTTTTGTAAATGAGCCTTCCAGGGTCTTCGAGTGCTTCCCATAGGGAGTGACAATCACAATCCGCTGCCTTGCCTCTCCCCACGCTGCCTCTCCACGGGAGCTCAAGAAATCTTAACATCCCATCAAAAGCTAATTACATTCTGACACAGCAACTGGGGGCCTCTAGAGCTGGGGGGAGAGAGCAGCTGACATAATGGCTTTAAAATTACATGGAACATGTGGAATACTTGGTGCTATGAAGTGCCAACAGTTCAGAGTAGCAGAGGGAAAAAGGAAAAGGGTAATAGAAAAGAGTTAGAATGGGATTTGTACTGGAAACCCACTCCAGGCCATGGAGGCCTCACTCCAGGCCTGATCCTGTACTTTGTTGTTGTTTTCAAACACTGCAGATATTCTTTTGAAGGGGAAGATGTTCTCAACCTTCCCCTTCCTGGGTTTCATTCCCCCGAGAAATGAAGGCACCCTGGAGCCAAGAGGTCTCCTTGGCTTTTTTGAATGCCCTGAGGTCCCAGTGAACACAGACAATTCCTGTCCTGTGTGCAGCCCCAGGAGGGAGGGGAGAGTTGAGGGCACAGGTGAGAGCAGAAGTCCGGGGGCAACTGGGCAAAGGATCCAGCCAGGGCTGGTCACTGCAAAGCTGAAATGGGAAAGGGCTGGAAGGGACTTCCTGGGAAGTGCTTCTGTGTGGTCACCCCCTCCATGTGTCCTTCCCAGGGCGCTTGCTGCTGGCTACTCCTCAACACTGGCTGAGATGAGATGGGAACAGCCTGGAGCTGGGATGATGGAAGTACTCATCTGGAGAAGAGAGGGATCCAGGCAGACCTTAGACACCTTCCAGTGTCTAAAGTGCTCCAAGAGCTGGAGAGGGATTTTGGACAAGGGCCAGGAGGGACGGGACAAGGGGGAATGGGCTGTGGGGCAGTGGAGCTGCAGTGCCCTCCCCCCATCCTGAAGAAGCTGCTCTTTCCCAAATCCCACTGACCAGCTGCCTCCATACCAATGTAATTATTTTTTAAGATTATTGGCTGTGCTCAGGAGCATGGCAGGAGGGTTGCGGCTGACCAGGCAGCAAATTAACTGGAATTTCCTTATCCAATAGTTTATATGATGCCTATATATTTTTGCGAGACACTTTAACAGAAGATGCCCTCTGTCCACTGACTATTTACACTGTTGGGCTCCCAGGGACCTCACATGATGTTTCCCTTTTTAGTGACCTTCAGAGAAGAGAGAAGAGTGATCTTTGCTTCCCTCCATTTTTATCATTAATTTTGTTTCCTTCTGTTTGCAATTATTTATTCTTCTGGATTGAAAGCAATACAAGCTTAAATTTCCCTGTGTACATTGGTGTAAATCAGGATTCACACCCCACGTGTGGCCAAAGCTGCTGCACAGCTCTAGGGAGATCCAGAGTGGCTCTGTCCCTTGGCTTTGGTGGCCCCAGGACTGGAAGGCAGAGCCTAGTGACAGTGGCTAAGTGCCAGCACATGGGTGTGAATTCCAGTCAGGAATGTCTCACTCCTCGGCTCCTTGTGCAGAGGCTTTTGGAGATGCTGTCCCATGTCACAGGCATGGTGGCACTGCCCCTTTGCCCCTCATTCCCTCATGGAATCAGAGCTGTGCAAGGCACAGCAAGGGCTCACCAGCCTGGTCCTTTGAGGAGGGTGGCACGTGGCAGGTTCCAGTGAGGACAGAGGACTTTGGGAGTGACTTGGTGCTCTCTAGGTCTCTGAAGCTCTCAGCCAGCCCGCTGGCACCTTTTGCAGTTCTCTGTCCTCCTGTGGGGACAGAGACAGTGGCAGAGTGTCCTGCTGGCTCCCCAGGATGCTGGAGACTGAACCTCTTTGAGGTTTTTCTCAGCTGAAGAAAACAAAGGCTCATTAAATCCATCTCAGAGCTCCGGTGATGCAGGGAGGTGACATCAGTGATGTGACTCACAAAACACCAGCAGAAGAGCAGCACTGGGAGGGCAGGTTGGTGCTGCTTTGTGCTGCTGGGGGGTGACAGCAGGGAGGGGGCATCTGAAGCCTGTGTGCATGTCTGGGCATGGAGGCTGTGCTAGGCTGTGCCTCTTCTCCTTGGTGCCCTGCTCTCACCCAGATCTCCCAGGAAAAAGCCCTGCTGCAGGTGCAGGAGCTGGTGGGGGAAACCTCAGGGGTGGGAGCCTCAACACCTGTCTGTGGTGTTGGCATTGTCACCACATCAAGCTTGAGTCCATCTCCAGGTGCCCAAACTTCCCAGATGTGGTGCCACCACCCCTCCTCCTGAGCGCAGCAGGGACAGCACTCCAGCTCTGGGTACTGGCAGTGGCTCCTTCCCTCTCCCATGGGAAATGACCAGCCCAGACTGGAGAGAGCTTCTGGCAAGTAAAGTCTGTGGATTTACAATCCTTCTGGCAAGGATCAACCTTTAGGCCCCGTGGACAGTGTGATCCAAGCTCTCTGTACCCCCTGTATTGCATGACCCCCAGTGGGTGATTTATAGGCCAGAGCTAAACTTCCTGCTGGTGTCCCATCACATGGGCACCAATTTTGTCCAACTTGGTTGGGAATGAATCAGCTGTCACTAACGGAGGGCAAAGACTCCATGGGGTGACAGGCAGGGACAAGATGTTCCCCTTCCCATTCTCCCACTGACTTAGGGAACAAGATGTTCCCTCCCCTCCCCTCCCCTCCCC